>SNQJ01S0110949.1:0-27278 GCA_010110895.2 Picea sitchensis | reverse complement strand
GATGTGATGTACACAACTGAATGTGGCAATGTGACAAACATACACCAACATTTCAATGAGATGAACATTTCCCAACATTACAATGTGATGAATATAACAAACTGTTGGAGTGTGACAAACTTATTCCAAAACCATAATGTGACAAACAAAAAACCTTCATCGTAATTTCATGACCATAACCTTACGATGTCATGTGACAAACAAAAGCTAATGCCACAATGTGACTAACAAAACCTAATGTCACAATGTGATGAACAAAATATGGTTAGCATTGCAATGCAGCAATGCCATGGTAAACTATGGTTAAACATCATCAACATGAACCACCATAATCGGATCCACATGGTCAACAAATTTGATCCATGGGCATGGTTAACCATAACAAAACCTGATCAACCACACTCAACCATGGTCATGTTCAACCACATTCAACCATGGTGAAGGACAACTATGATCAACCATAGTCAATGTTTTCTTCCCAAAGTCAACCAAGGTCTACCAAACTTAACCATGGTCATGGTCAACCATAGTCAACCATGGTCATTGTCAATTAATGTATTAATAATTTAACATGTTACATTATAAATTAATGTAACTATACTTTAAAATATTATTGTATTAATATTTTAACAATGTATTACTAACATCATCAAGGTAAATGTATTACTACTATTAATACTTTATTAATATAAATTTATCGTTGTATTAATAATTTATTAATGTTTTGCCCCAGATGGGGTGTCACGCAATGACGCCTTACCACATGGCTTAGCATCAAGCCACAACTTAAATGTTGTAGGCCGCTCCCCATCCCTTCAACAATTAAGATGGTAGCAGGCCATTACAGCACCTCTACGGAGGCGGGACTTCTCCCTCGCACGAACGCACTAGCACAACCAGCATTCAATATGACAGAGATAAGAAGGAGCCATGCGATGCCGGCACATGGAAACTTGAAAGTTAGAACGCTTGGACAGAGCAAGTTCATTTTTGTTTTGGACCTCCCCACCGGTTGGGAGCTCTGGTGCAGTTTCCTCTGTATCTCCATTCACCCTTCCTCCGCAATGACAAGGAAGCAAGGCAAGCCTCATCGAGGCTCGGCTTGGTACACCCACAAAGTGCAGTGACAGAGAAGATAAAACCTTGAGCGCGCTCTGTTAATGGCGACTTCTATCCTCTGGCAGAGAGCAAGAGACGATCGCTTGGCACTCCATGCCACTATAGCTGATCCTATGACAGAGCAAAGCACATACATCCTTGCAATTGAGCCTGTTGCACAAGTCGTAAGTTGTCTAAAGGGAGGGTCTGAGGAAGAGTTCCCAATTTTCTATGTCGAAGAAACACCGTGCTCGGAGGATTTCGTGACCACCCTATAACCTCAAGCTACTGATCCTGAAACATAGGATGGAAGTGCTCTGAAGGGAGCACCTGTAGAATAGTTCCCAATCTGTTATGTAGAAGAAATACTATGGCCGGATGACTACATCCCCACCCGCCATGCTGAGAAGGTAATGAACGATGATGAGGCTCTGAACAGTGCCTGCGCAGGGATGAACGTGGCAGTGGGGAATGAAACCTTCGGCAAGGCAGTAACCAATGATTTGCATGGTCCACTCCTCCATGCAAAGCATCTGGCTCTTGTGTTCGAACTCTGAGGCCACATGGAAGACCAGGAGCACAGAACCCTCCTCATGGGATAGTGCTTGGACCTGCTCCTTGATGCATACTCTAATGCTCCAGCAAAGCGGAAATGTCCAATGTGTGCGCAGTCGTTTGTTATGCTAGCCAGATCCGCGTGTCAGAAGGGAAATTGCGACAGGTCACCGGGTATTTGAGTTTTCCTTTGCTAGTCTAGTTTTTCATCATGCTGTTGTTCAATGTTAACTCAAACTATGGCCATCTGTCATGGTTTCCTTCAGGCAGGACAGATGGCAAAGCAATTTTTAGCCTATCTTCCTAGACATATTTCGCCCCACACTATGTTGGTTTCCGGTAAAACGACAGCATATTTGGTGGCACAGGACGACAATATCTCTGTGTATTTTTGTCTATGTTTCTCTGTCTATTTAATATAGCAGGTACTATCTTTTTTACTTAAAAAAAAAATTATTAATGTTTTAATGTATTAATACTTTAGTAATGTATTTATTAATGTATGATATGTGTTTTTTTGTAGTATTACTCTAATAATGTATTATTTTATTACTGTATTAATACTTTAAACATAGTTACCAACTTAACAAGAACTCTACAGAGTTCTCATTTTTTGGGGGGTCAAGTTTTTTACCCCGTTGTTAAAAATGGTGCTACCGGTAGCACCCCCCTTCCATTTTTAGGTGGTTTTTTTATATTTTAAATTCTCTCATACATAATATTTCCATTTTTTTTAAATGCTTGTTTTTTCATTTATTTTCATTTGTTTTATTTTTTATTTTCTATCAACACCGTTTTAGTCATTTTTCGATGCTTCTTTCAATCTCAAAATATTTTTTACCATTTACATTTTTGAAAATACCATTTTTAGTTCCTTCATTAATTTATGGTTCCATACATTTTTAAATATAGTGGAAAATATAATTTTTAACACATTTTTTACCTTTACTTTAATAGATAGAAAATCATTGTAGTTAAATAAAACTATTTTTAAACATTTAGCAAA
Source organism: Picea sitchensis (assembly GCA_010110895.2). Taxonomy (NCBI): domain Eukaryota; kingdom Viridiplantae; phylum Streptophyta; class Pinopsida; order Pinales; family Pinaceae; genus Picea; species Picea sitchensis. The sequence goes on along the minus strand of SNQJ01S0110949.1, from coordinate 24,619 downwards.
AAAATACAATTGATTTTTTTTTCATAAATTAAAATTAAAAAAAAATAAAACTAGAAAATAAAAGGGTAAAATTTAAAAAGAAAAATAAAAATAAAATAAAATATATATGTATATATATACCAATTAAAAATCTTAAAAACTAAAGTGGAAAAGAAACTTATATATATATATATATATATATATGTATATATATATATATATATATATATATATATATATATATATATATATATATATATATATAAACTAAGCTTAAATGAGAAATTAAAAAAAATTATATAATAAAACTTTGGAAAAGAGTTAACAAAACCTGATAAAAAAATAAAAAATATATATAAAAAAATAAATTAGATGGGTAATTTAATACAAAATTAAAAAATAAAATAAAAGAAATAAACCTTAAAATAACATAAAATTACAAAAAAAACAATTATTACAAATGGAATTATTAGATTTAAAACAAAAAACTTAATAATATTAAGCATAAAAATTTATTTTTCTTTGTATTTTAAAATTTATTCATTATTTTAATTATTTAAGTTCATTCTTGTTGATTTTCTTTCTAAGCTAGTTATTACTCACCAAATCTTCTTAAAAAAACAAAAAATACTAAAGTCATGTCCAAATCATTTTCTTGTTTTTAATCTTGAAATCATTAAAACTTATGTTTTGATTTAGAAAAGGAAATCTAACAAACTTATATATTAAAAAAGAGTTTTACTTTCTTTTTATTTACTAAATATTAAATGGAAGACAAAGTTTTAATCAACTTTGAATATTCCTCTTGGTAAACCTAAAAAAGTGATAAAGCTATATAAAAAAATAGAATGAGATTACACTCATAACATAATCTTGAATTATTATTATTATTTTTAACTTACATGTTTGGATACAACATAATCAAAATATAATCTTGAATTATTATTTTTTAACTTGCATGTGTTTGGATGATGCACGCAAAATATAATCCTAAATCTCTTGGATGATAACCCCATAGTATAATCATAAATCCTTCCTCTACCCAAATTGAATTGTGACAGCTACTGAGATGGGCTTTCGATTTCCAACATCATCCAATACAATAGAATTAACATAGTCGTTTGGGGTTTTATGTTGATTGATGTCAATACGGTGAACATTAGCATGGGGCGTTGGGTTATTAGATTGATTGAGGGGTGAGTGGTATTAATTTCCTTTGACCCAGCGTTGGCAGGGCTAGGTCCCATGGCACCCATGGGACCTGGCCAACCTAGCGATGGTAGAGACCTTATTCGATCTGTGATGGTAGAAGAAAATAAGACACTAAGAAGAATCTATTTTTTTTACATCAGCGTTACCAACAACAATCCATATGACACTAAGAAGAATCTATGCATGTTACATGATGGTGATGAAAATGGAAATAAGTAATGAAAATGGAAATAAGTAAGTGTATCGGGTGCGATGTCTATTTCATGTAATAATTATTTTTTTATTATATTAAATGTTTTAAGAAAAAATTATTATTTTTATTATGTTATATTAAATATAAAAATAAGAAGATAATTCCCAAGTATTTAATTTGATATTCATTTCATATAATTGAATTTTATTATATATATTAAATATAGTTATATTATATAACTATATATAATATAGTTATATAGATTGGTTTTTCTTTTTAAATTTGTAATTAAATTTTGATTACCGCCATTTAAATCATAGCGTTATATTCATTTGATATAGTTTCTTTTTTTTTTTTTAAGTAAAAAATTAGTACCTTCTATATTAGATAAGCATAGAATTGTGACAAATATACATAGTCAAGGCTAAAAAACCACCAAAAAATCTGCCGTTATCAGCCGAACCAGTGGACTAAAAGGGCTTATAGCGGAGTTTAGCAATTATACATTATAGGCTGAAAACCATCTGCTGAGAGGAAGGACAGGGTGAAAAAGGTTCAAGAGTTCATAGTTCATAAAGAAAACCATAAATAGAAGCGGAGTCGGTAAAACCTAATAAGTGTGATCATCATCCCTCACTTGCCGTTTGTGCATTGCAGGGTAACATTCGTGAGCGCACATGGGACATTTGTGCTTAGCTTGAGCTCCAGAGAACACGCTGAGAAGGATATCTAAGGGCTGGCTCTTGAGGAGCGTTCTGAGTTCCATGTCGGCTAGGTGGCTGCGTAGTTCGAAGAATAAGGCCAGGTGCTCATCGCTCAAAATAAAACCATGCATGCCACCTTCCAAGCCACTTCCTTCCTCTGCAGTTCCCGCATCCATTTCCTTATCCAACTCGTCCACAACTTTCCTCTGCTCCTCATTAGCCTTGTTGTCTGTCCTTATCCAACTCGTCCACAGGTTTCCTCTGCTCCTCACTTGCTTTGTTGTCCGTGGGCTTCTCAGCTTGGAACGATGGCAGTTCTTCCTGCCATGGAATTTCTTCAATTGGACAGCCAGGGGTGTCGTCAACACTGTGTGAGGCGCGAACTGGGACCTCCATGGCTTGTGGCCTCACAATGCATGGCAGGTCATCTCGTAGCATCTCGATGCATGGCATCTCCTCCTCTATGATGCATATGGGTAGCTCGATCTCAGGTTCCGCTTCCTTTTCGTTACTCACACCAGGCTTCATCCCATCCCAACTGCAGCCAGCCTTCTGCTCAGCCATGGAGTCGAGCATCATTCGCTTCTCGCCATGGGCTCTTCTGCGTAGAATTGAGGACGCCATAGACAGTGCTCTCTCCAGTTCCTGCTTCCTACGACGCTGCTCCCTGTGAGCAACCCAGGCGGAGCCTCGACGAGGCCTACCTCACTCACGAACCATTGAAACCAGGTGGTTCGAGCAGGGAGCAAGAGAGAACCACACAATTCTAGAATTCACCAACCAGAACAACGACCAGAACAGGTTCTGATCAAAACGTCTCAGCCTAAATTTCTCCCAGACCACTGAGCTCTGGAATGCCACCCCAAAACGCATGGAATGAATGTTGAACGAGCGAGCAAATATCATATCAAAATAATAACTAGACTCCATTAAAACCTGTCCTTCCGCATCCATGACCGGATTGAACTCGCGAGAGGAGTAAATGATCGCGCGAGGGAACTCCACAGTCGTATTATCCCTGCGATGGCCGGCCCCCATTGTTAATGCTAATGCGTGGGTGGCTGCCATCCGCAGTTACATCAGCTCTTAAGACTACTCTGAGTGCGGGACCAGGTGTCACCGACTCAGAGTGTCGTGTCACCCTATCCGGGTCATTTTAGATTTGTTTTTAATTTTAACAAGATTTTAGTGTTTTTTTTTATATTTTTTTTAATTTGTTTTTACGTTTTAATGGGTTTTTTATTATTATTTTTTTCGAAAATAAATATATCTATTTTGAAAATTATTGTTTTCTGGGAAAAATTTTAATTTTTTTCATTTTTTATTAGTTTTTGTTTTTATCCACTTTTTTTTAATGTTCTTTTTTTCAAATTTGGGTTTTGATTATATATTTTTAAATGTATTGTTTTCATGGTATTATGTATTATGTTGTGTTTGGAGTGATAAAGCAAGATTTAAAAAGTAAGTATTTAAGGGTTTATTTGATGATTTTGTTTGCAGTAATGATGATTTTGATTACCACTTTAAAAAAATGTCATTTTAATACCCCAAATTTAAAATGGATTCTACCGGTAGCATTACATTTAAATTTGATGGTTGATTTTGAGGTTTTAGTTTTAATGGTACGGACTGCTAAAAATGTGATTTCAAACTATCTATAAATTTAACGTTTTGAAAAAAAAATAAAAAATATGTAACATCATTTTCTTATTTAGGTGTCGATTTGAAGGTTTTTCTGAGCTATGGTATGAGTTTTGAAGGCCATTTTTGAAAAATGTTGTAATTTTGACCCCATTTGAAAAAATGGTGCTACCGGTAGCACCACTTTTTGATTTGGGGGTTGATTTTCATGTTTTTTTGGGAAAAATATGGATTTTTTTGGGGCAGAGTTCTCGTTTTGAGGTCACAGTTATCATTAAGTTGGTAACTATGTTTTTAACATTGTATTCATTAACATTGTATAAATGTGGAATTTTTTTTACCTTGGACAAAAGGTGATGACCTCTGCAAGATTAGGGTTCTCATGCACCAACAACCCTCCTACATTGACCAGGTCTAAACTCCTCTGCACACCTATGATCGAATCTGCACCCTGGTACTGACCGCCATAGAATAATGGGAGCAGATGGGAGGGAGAAATCCCCCTCTTACCGCAACGTCATCGCCAATGATCTAGAGAACTCGCGGGTGTGCAGACCTTCCTTTGAGCCGCCATTGCAGCTAGAAGACTAATATCTACTGGAAGACATGGATATTAGCAAAGACTCGAACATGGATGGTGAGTCCTCGCATCCAAAAGAAGCTCGAACCATGACACTCAGAAAATGTATCCCCCAAGCCTCGTTTGCACCAAGATATGTCATCCAAACCACCAGGATAGGGGAACACATGCATTTCATGAGATACCATGCCCTCATAAGAAATTTCCTAGATCTCTAGCCCTCAGAAAAGGACCTAACTCACTGGATCAAGGTGTGTTGGAACCATAAGGGAGACTATGAGCTCCAGTTGAGATCCAAAGGTTTCTTCACAGTAATATTCTACAACCTAGAAGAAAAGGACAAGGTCTTTGAAGGGGGACCATATTTCTAGAATTTGGCTAGCCTGTACCTCCTCTTGTAGACATAACGTTTCTTCCTAGAAAAGGAAAACTTCGCATACGCATTGGTATGGATTCGCCTCTATTCCCTACCTCAAGAGTTCTGGTTAGAACAAATTTTATTGGGCATAGGAAACACCCTGGGTAAATATGTCAAATCTTCAAAAGCTACCAAACAGATAAAATACACTTCTTATGCAAGTATTTGTTTCTATATGCACATCTCCAAATATCTTCCAAGTACAATTACCCTAGAATACCAAGATGAGGAATGGGCTCAAACCATAGACTATGAACACATTCCTTTCAGATGTCGAAAATTCCATGAACATGGGAACCTTTTCAGAGACTTCCCTCTCAACACCCCCCCACCAAAAGGGAAGATGAAGAGAAAACAAAGCAAGGATTCACCCAGGTGCAAAATCGAAGGAGACAAGTGCATAAGAAGCCCAATACCAACAACCGAAAAAATAACCCAAATAATAATTCTTTTGAAGCCCTCAACCGCCTCCCAGAGGAAAAAGAAGTGGAAAACCCCCACAAGTCCGTGAAAAAATATCTGAGCAAGCACAAGGAAGACCAACCATCACAAGAGTATCAAACCCCAACAAACCAAGCATATCCACAAACTCACCCAGTCTTAGGGAAGGAACCAGAAAGAGAGGAAGACACAGTCATGGAAATGGATGAGCGGGACCTAGCAGAAATTGACCTAGACAGGTTAGAAGAAGCACTCAACATGAAGGATCTTCAAAACTTACCAGAGGACCAACTTAGGAAATTTCAAAAAGTATTTCTAGACTCATTAGCAAGGGCTACATCAAGGTTTAGTAACTGCACAGACGCAAACCAAGATCCAAGAAAACACCCAAAAGAAAACAAGCGACGAGGAAGAAAATCGACTCATCAACTAATAAAGGAAGCGGGAAACTATATGATCAACTCGGGATAGATTCAGGAGATCTCATAGAGCTCCTTTTCCCATCCACCTATGAAGATCCTCACCCAGAAAATCAAAGGCCTAAATGGAATATCCAAACAAAGGACTCTCTGAAACTGTATCAAAGTGGAACACCCTGATATACTTCTGATACAAGAGACAAAATGTGCATGGAAAACTACACAAGATATCATCAAAATATGTTGGTTTAATTGTGAATCCTATCAAAAAAATTCAAAAAGGGTTTTAGGAGGCCTGGTTGTCCTATGGAATCCTGCAATAGTCATCCTTGATCAAGGATTCTCCACTCAGTGCACCATCACAGTGAACTACAGAGCCATCATATCGGACAAGGAAGGAATGATCATAAATGCCTATGGACCATAGAACATCGAAGACAAAGACCTATTTCTTCAAAAATTATCTTACCTGGGTTCCTTAGCGGAGGGAAAGAGATGGATAATAGGGGGCGAATTCAACATGATTATCACGCTGGAGGAGAAGAGAGGGGGAAAGAAGCGCCTAGAGTAGGATAGCGCAAAATTCCAGGAACTCATAGAGAACCTCAGACTGGTAGACATTGAGAACAACAATGAAACCTACATTTGGACCAACAAAAGATCAGGACACCACCAAATAGCATGCAATATTGATCGCTTCCTCATCTCAAAAACTCTCCTCTTGGAAGTCCCCCTAGTAGACTCCAACATCCTCCTCAAGGCAGGTTCGGAGCACTGGTCGATACAACTCTGGGTTGACACTTTTTCCACCCTCAAGATTAAAACCTTTATATTTGAAATTTTTTGGCTCTCCCATCCAAACGTCCAGGCGTTAGTCGGTCACTAATGGAGCACTGCGGAAACACAGATGGGTACAAAAATGTATTGCTTATAGCAAAAACTCAAACATTTTAAACAATATGTGCGCAAATGGAACAAATAGGTCTTTGGGAATATTTTCTAGGAGAGGAAATTAATGGAACATAAACTAGAGAACCTTTAGGCACATTTCATTCAAGTAGGATACACAATCACCCAGCAGCAGGAGGAAAGTTAACTCAAAAGGAAACTAGAAGAAAGACAAAAGAAAGAAGAGATCCTGTGGAGACAGAAATCTCAGGTTCAATGTCTCAACGAAGGAGAGAAGAACACCAAATTCTTCCACCGTTCTATGATCCACAGATGCCTTATCAATCACATCACGAAGCTGGATGACTCACAAGGAAACACCCTGTTAAATCATCAAGAAATAATGCATGAGATGACAAACTTCTACAAGGACCTCCTCTCAGAACCCCAGGTGGATCGCACCTCATCAATAGAGCGGGTGATCCAAAACATCCCAACTATAATTATCCAGAAACAAAATGAGGCTCTCATGAAACCAATAACGCAAGCAAAAGTGGATCAGGATATTCAAGAGTTACCCACAGGCAAGGCTTGAGGTCCATATGGTTTCAAAACATACTTCTTCCATGCTTGTTGGCCAATGTTAAGGGAGGAAGTGTGGAAGCTGGTGGAGGAATCACACAGCTCAGGCAAATTTCTTCTAGCATTAAATTCCACTTTCCTCACCCTATTACCCAAATAAGAAAGAGTCACAAACATGAGGAACTTCAAACCCATATCTCTTTGCAACGTGATCAAAAAAATCCTTTCCAAGGTGATAGCTCTAACATTGAAGCCAATTCTACCCTTCATCATCTCCAAGGAGCAATCAGGATATGTAGAAGGAAGGAAAATCATGGATAGTTTCATTCTTGTCCATGAAATAATTCACTCGCTCAAAATCACTCGCACTCCAGGTATGCTTCTAAAACTTGACCTTTCAAAATCTTTTGACAAATTAAACTTGCAATATATGAAAGTGCTCCTATCGGCTTTCGTTTTCAACAGAGATTGGGTCTCTTGGATAATGAACCTCATTTCCTCAACCTTCTTCTCAATCCTTGTCAATGGTGTACCCTCTCAACCCTTCTCCCCCTCAAGAGGGATAAGGCAAGGCGACCCTCTCTCCCTTTTTATTTTTGTCATAATGGTTGAAGGACTAGGACGCTATATCAAGGCCTCAATTCAAAATGGATCCCTCCAAGGCCTCCCTCTTCACGAATTACAACCGGTAGCCTCCCATAGACAATTTGTTGATGATACGCTACTAATGAATTACCCATTGTGCAAGAAGAAATCAAACTAAGCTCCATTCTCTCTGATTTCAGTGAAGCCTCTGGCACCACCTTTAATCTGGTCAAATCACAGCTATTCTTTTTCAATACTCCCATTGAAATCCAACATCACCTTTCTCAAATTCTGAACACCCCTGTCTGTACTCTTCCCTCTCACTGCCTGAGACTCCTACTTTTTGACTCAACAACCAGAAACATCTCCTAGGACTCTCTCCTACTCTCCATATGTAATGTCCCCATTTTGGGACATTATAACATTACAACATTTCAGAGTGTTATGCCTACCCGAGTAGCCAAATAAGGGTGCCAGAGAGTTCAGGAGATATTGAGGGGTTTATTTGGGCCCAAATTTTATTGTTCATCATTAGGATCCATTCCACATAGGTGAGATTTGGTTTTGTTGCATTCCAACAATTTCCGTAATTTTGAGTTATTATGGGTCATATCTTAATTAAATTCACTAAGAAGTTCATAATGGGCATATTACTTGGAGAAACCTCTTAGTGTGATAGCTCATCAAAATTGAGAGGAAGAGCATTACAGGATAAGATGATAAGAAGTGGCTTTCAGTGGACGGAGAAGCCATCGGGATGGATAAATCAATTTTTAGAGGTAAAATGGTTAATTAATTAATTAATTAAGTGATTTAATTAAGGAATAATAAAATAAAGTAAAAATCACTTGGAAGGAAAAGGTCAACAATGAATTAGGGTTTTAGGAAGCTATAAAGGAAGGGTAAAGAAACTTAATTCATTATCCATTGTTATCATTTGATGTTGAGAGTTCCCAGAGGAGGAAGAGAGCCGACTTTACTGCTTTTTGGATTTATGGAGGAAACCACCACCATTGATCGGTTTCGGTGTTGAGAGACACACCCTAGCCCATCGGAAATACCATCCATGTATTTCACCGAGCTATTCACGAGTATCGAGTTGTAGTGTGCATAGCTCAATGAGTGAGGGTGCAAATCAGATTGAGGGTTTGTGGAGCTGCATGAGGTCCAAGCTCACATTACATTTTCCTTCCAACCCATTTGAGATGCAGTCAAGGCGCTTAGATTGAGCCACTTTCCATCAGATTCTTACGGTGGAATCTTGCAAGTAAAATCATCCAGCCATTTAGGGTGCATCTCTTTCAGTAGGACATTTGAGGTTGCAGACAGAGCATCAGAGAAGATCCGAGGAAACCCTCCTGACCTAGTTCCACATTTGGTGAGACAGTCGTTTTGAGTCCTATAGCAGCTGATTCTATTGGTGGAATCATTTGGGGTGCCTCTAGTGTCCTAGGAGGTGCGCAAATCCCCCAAGGGTTGACATCCAGTGCCTCAAATACCAAATATGACATCTGTTACTCATCCATTTCATTCTAGAGTCCAGGGCGCTTCTATTGGGACAATTTCCAGCTCATTCCGGTGGGTCTAACCTTCCAGATGAGTTTTCCAACTTGTTGCGGTTACCGTACTTATTTGGAATCGTCTATTTTGCTGATCTATCAGTGCATGCATCAGATTTGCCTTCATCTTTTGATCACTCATATTTTTAATTTATTTTCTTATATTCTGGTGACGATCCATGAGATCTAACTGATGACTATACTCTATATTCCCAGTATGTTATTGTATTTCCATGCTTGAGTCACATAATACATATTATTGGGCAGTTGATATTCTTTATTTTCTCATGCATCCTCTATGTACTATTTAAACCATAAATATACAACATGCACATGCAATAACCATAAACATCTCAAACACACAACTGAAAAGCATCCAGAAACCCCTAGAGTATCATATATGAAGATAAAATGCATCCAGAAACCCCCAGTGTATTAGATCTGTGAGACAGAACATTAGATCAGTAGAAAATATCTTGATCAACGAGATCAGGGATATTTCAGTGGTATTAGAGCTTTAGTCTTGCCAGCTTGTGACTAAAGCCGATGAGTTTAGTGGGTGACCCAAAAGACAGAGAGGATGTGGGGAGACATATATGAGATGCCAGAGGGCACTCGTAAGGCACTCATGGACCCAAAGGAAGCCTTCATGTAGGTACTCAACAATTTGATAGTCATTCAACAGACCATGGTGCAGTCTTTGTCACAGTTGGCTGATAGATTAGCTATAGTGGACACCTCGGGCACACTATCCCCACATGCATCATCGGGGAACTTGGGGGAAGGAAATAGAACCCAGACACCTACTAGCACATAGAAATCTTCAAGTAGGATTCCCATACCATGGTTCCCTCATTTTTAGAGGGCATCACCAGCAGCAACACAACAGTCGTTAGCACACAGGCTTCCCACTCAGGCGGAAGACATTGTAAAGTACAAGAGGGAGTATGCAGCATTGGGTCGTGACTTCCATAATGACATGACATTGGTCGAGTATTATGGACTTAGGGGCATGGACCATCCCAGAGAACCTTAGAGAGGAGGACAACAACAAAAACAGGGGCACAACATAGATTTCATCCGAAAAGTTGTCACCATACCTTCTTTTGACCGATCGTCCAAATTCACTGCCAGAGTTGGGGTGCAAAATCTAGACAAGTACTACAAGATCAACCAGATGACCAATATGGAGGCTAGTGACTCTTGCACATTTGAGGGATAATTGGATGGACAAGATGATAGTGCATGTCCTTCATCTTCCCCATCAGGCAATGTTGAGGATTCAACACTTCAACATAGTGGTGAAACTTGTGAGGATTAATATGTGTTGGCACTTAGACATGATGAGATTAGGAGGTTGGATGACCTACCTATGGGTGTAGACATGGATTCAAGGAAGTCATGTATGGAGGATGATGAGATTCCTATGATGAGCGAGCCACATTTTTCATCTTCTCGGTCACCTATGCTAGCCATGACACATAAGGATATCAATGTCATTCTCGATATGGTAGAGGAGCCTTGTGTGGGGATTGTACACAAGGGACATATGGATCTGTGAACCCAAGAGGAGAGGTATGGCTTGGATATAGTTGAAATTACACATACCTATCAGTATGCAGAGAGTGAGTCACCACTCTTGCAGATTTCATTGATGGACCAAGCTGTGGAGACTGATAGCTTGTTGGGACACTTACTCCGAGGATCGATCTACAATGATGAGTATGCACTCCTTATTGGTCGAGATGACCATAACACATGTATGGACACATCTATTTGGGATCCAGGAACATATGATATTAGTAGGGTGAGTTCACAGGAGGATACAACTGCCCATACAAGATATGGTGCGATTCAAATAGGGGTCGCAGTTGGTGATGGCATGCAGTGGCATACAGAAGGACTTAGTAGCATAGGGGACAATTGTCAATTCAGTGCCTTATATTTTGAGGAGTTCATTGTTGGGGATTCAATTGTTGACACTAGTAGTGAGAGGCATGAGGTAGCACCTCCGTAGGATTTTCACCAAAAGTCACGACACTTGGCAGGACAGTTGACAGTCAGTGAGGACATGATCATGGAAACCAATAGATGCATTGATGATACACATGCATTGGTGGAAGTTTATTGTTGGATAACCCCCAGGAACATTTCATTCAAGAGAGATACACAATCACCCAGCAGTAGGAGGAAAGTGAACTCAAAAGGAAGCTAGAAAAAAGACACAAGCAAGAAGATATCCTGTGGAGACAGAAATCTCGGGTTCAATGGATCAACGAAGGAGAGAAGAACACCAAATTATTCCACCACTCTATGGTCTACATACACCTTATCAATTGAATCACAAAGATGGATGAATCACAAGGAAAGACCCTGTTAAATCATCAGTAAATAACACGTGAGATGACATACTTCTACAAGGATCTCCTCTCAGAGCCCCAGGTGGATCGCAGCCCAGCAATAGAGTGGGTGATCCAAAACATCCCAACTATAATCACCCAAGAACAAAATGAGGCTCTGATGACACCAATAGTGCAAGAAGAAGTGGATCAGGTTATTCAGGAGTTACCCACAAGCAAATCTCCAGGTCCATATGGTTTCACAACAAAGTTCTTCCATGCCTATTTCGCGATGTTAAGGGAGGAAGTGTGGCAGTTGCTGGAGGAATCACACAGCTCAGGAAACGTTATTCCAACACTAAATGCTACTTTCCTCAACCTAGTACCCAAAGAAGAAAGAGTCACAAACCCGAGGAACTTCAGATCCATATCTCTTTGCAACGTGATCTACAAAATCATTTCCAAGGTCATAGATCTAAGACTCAAGCCAATTCTACCCTTTATCATCTCCAAGGAGCAATCAAGATATGTTGAAGGAAGGAAAATCATGAATAGTGTCATTCTTTTCCATGAAATCATTCACTCACTCAAAAGCACTCGCACTCCAGGTATGCTTCTAAAACTTGACCTTTCAAAATATTTTGATAGATTAAGGTGGCAATATATGAAAGCGTTCCTATCGTCTTTCAGTTTCAACAAAGATTGGGTCTCCTAGATAATGAACCTCATTTCATCAACCTTATTCTCAATCCTCATCAATGGTGCCCCCTCTCAACCCTTCTCTCCCTCAATAGGGATAAGGCAAGGTGACCCTCTCTCCCCTTTTGTTTTTGTCATAATGGTTGAAGTACTAGGACGCTATATCAAGGGCTCAATTCAAAATGGATCCCTCCAAGGCCTCCCTCTTCACGGATTACAACCGGAAGCCTCCCATAGCTAATTTTTCGATGACACACTACTAATGAATTCTCCCACAAAGCAAGAAGAAATCAAACTAACCTCCATTCCCTCTAATTTTAGTGAAACTTGTGGAACCACCTTTAATTTGGCCAAATCACGACTCTTCTTTTTCAATACTCCTATTGCAATCCAACATCACCTTTCTCAAATTCTGGACACCCCTATCTGTACTCTACCCTCTCGATACCTGGGACTCCGTCTTTCTGACTCAGCATCTAGAAACATCTCCTTGGACTCTCTCCTACTCTTCATCACCAATTGTCTTAGCAACTAGACCTTCCACTCCCTTGACCTTCCAGCTAGAATCTTTCTCTTAAATTCAGTCCTCCAAGCCATCCCAACTTACCTCTTCTCATCCCTAGCTGCCCCCAATGATTCATAAAGAAAATACAAAATCTTCAAAGAAACTTTCTATGGCATGGACACAACCAGGACAAAAAATGGTCCTTAGTCAGTTGGGACAAATTTTGCAAGCCTAAAGCATCAGGTGGTCTGGGCCTATGGGACCCTGGTAAATTAAGTAGCATGATGGGAGCAAGAATTTGGTGGAGATGGCTCAAAAATCCAAGAAATCTCTGGGAAAAACTATGGAAATGAAAATATGCCCCAAATATGCACCAAAGTCAACTTATAAGAATGCAAGGGAAAATTCAGGGCTCCAACATCTGGAATGCAGCCTGGAGAAATCAACCACTGATATAGGAACATACTTTCTGGGAAGTTCACAATGGTTAGAGTGCCCTATTCTGGATGGATTTCTGGCAGCAAATGCCACCCCTACGAATGGAAGAAAATTTACAACCCTACGGAAATCACATTCAAGATCTTGCCACTCTCAAAGTGGCAGATCTGTGGATAGAAACCCCCAACGGCTCTCCCTGGTGAAAATGGAAATCAACTCATCAGGAAATCCAAGTGGCAATGAACTATGACTTGCAGCACTGGAAATATGCTACAACCCAAAGGTGAATCAGAAAAAGCACAGACCAAGACATTCTCAGATGAGGATACACACCTCATGGAAGATTCACACTTAAGGAGGGCTACACTCTTCAGGAGAATTTCCATAACCTTCATAAAGACAACATATGGACAACAATAAGGAAATCAAAACTCTGGCCCAAAATATGTACTTTCCTCTCACTTCTACTACATAACAAGATCTTAACCCGGGACAACCTCCAAAGACGAGGTTTTATTGGCCCCTTGATCTGCCATCTCTGTCATCTCCATAGGATGAAACCATGGAGAACCTCCAAAATAACTGTCTACTTAGTGAGAACATATGGAACCATGCCTCCTAGCTCATGAGAAGAACCAAATGAATTAAAAATAGCATCATAAGCACCATCGGGGACTGGGGCTCTTGTTCCTTCAAAGTCTTATATTGAGCGGAGCTTGGCAAAATCTTACTAGAATTCATGGTGTGGAAACTATGGAAAGAGAGGAGCACAAGAATCTTTCTTTCTGACCATCTCCTCCTACCCTCCTCGGAATACAATCCTCCTGCATCTCCAATAAACTCTTCAGCTACAATTGTGGACCAAGAAAGACTTCCCCACTAACCCAAGTGAGCTCTCACTCCTCAAATCTTGGGGCTTCTTGTTTTCACATTCCACCCCTCCTCAACAACCCCCTCTTATTCCAAAATCCCTCAGTCCCTCTAGAGTGGTCCCCTCAAGGATTCCATAAGGTCAATTTTGATAGCGCATCAAAAGGAAAGCCAGGACACTCAAGCTATGGAGTGGTTATAAAGAAACAAGTTGGGCCAAATTCAAAGCCTCACAGCAGGAAATCTCGGATACCACACCAACAATTCAACAAAAATCTTGGGTCTCATCAAAGGGCTGCAAATGGATCTAGATCAAAACCTCACTTGTCTCATCGTTGAAGGAGATTCCAAAATCATAATAGAATTGGTAATAAAAATCTTGAATGGTAGAGATCTAGGGAAAATTACTCCCAGTTGGCACCTCCTTGTCCCTATTCACAGCTTCCAGGATCTTCTCAGACCTTCTCTAGCTCTATCTCCCTCACACATTAGGAACAGTGCAAACAAATTTGTGAACAGATTGGCCAATCTGGGGGTTGACTCATTTTGCGCAGGTAGATCATTCTCAAGATCGAGGCAATCCCAAATCTCTCTCTGGCTCAATCGAGGATCTTGCCAAGCCCCGGATGAAATGACCTAATCTGAATGATTGCCACCTTTGTCTAACTAAATTCCTTCCAAGTTAGAAATGATCTGGGGTGAGAGGGAAACTGTCAACATGAGCGCAGATGATCAGCAATCGATAGATGATTTTAGGACCTCGACAATTAGGTGTCGTGAAAAGTGAGAGTGGATATGGATCATTGGTGCTAAAGGAGTTTTGAAATTTCATTCTGGCCCCATTGATTGATCTGACGCGAAGAAATTTTGGGAACTCGACTATCGAGAGTCCGACACATCAAAGAAGTTATTTCCCAAAGTAGTGAAATAGTGAAATGCAAAATCGTCAGAAGAGCAGATTAGAACCGTTCGAATCAAAAGATATTTGGACCTTCGATCTGGTCCCATGGATCTGACACAAGAAAATATCGGGATATTGGTTATCGAGAGTCCAAAGCATGAAGGCAGTTATTTCCCAAAGTCATTGCGAAATGTGAAATCGTGATATGCGAAATCGTGGTTTAATCGCAGTCGTTGAATAGAGGTGTGATTTGGACCGTTGATTTGGTCCCATTGATCTAACACAAGAAAGTTTCGAGAATTTTGGTTTCGGGAGTTCGAAGCATGAAGGCAACTATTTACCAAAGTGGTGAAATCGTGATAGAAGAAGCAGTCAGGATCGTTGCTTCCAGAAGATATATGGACCGTCGAACTAGTCCCATGGATACGACGCGAGGAAATTTTGGGATCTCGACTATCAGGAGTCCAAAGCATGATGGAGCCTATTTCCTTAAAATTAAATTGAAAAATCGTGAAATGCGAAATCACGATAAGAAGAATGCTGGACCATTGATATCAAAGATCTAGGCCAGTCAAATCTAGTCCCATGGGTTGGCTGAAAATGTCGGGGATCTCGACTATCGAGATTCCAAAGCTTGAAGGAAGCTATTTCCCAAAGTCATGAAATCGTGAAACAAACATATCATAGTTCGTTGGCTAGAAGGAGATATCTGGATCGTCGATCTATTCCCATGGCGTGAAAAATTTTGGGAACTTCGGATGTCGGGGAGTTTGCATCATGGAGGAAAGCTCTTCCCAAATTGTGAAATCACTGAAATTCACGATACAGAAGAAGATAATGGGCCGGATGATCCGAGGAAGGCACGGATGCGTCATTAGTCCTGAAGGAATCGCTAATTGTATTTTGGTGTAAGAAGATAGTCTGCAGATCTTTTTTGTAAGCTTTCAGTTAAAATTAATATAAGGATCTTTTATTCACACAAAAAAAATATTGTATAAATGTTTTAATTAATTTAATACATTACATGGTAAAGTATCAATTGATTAATACATTACGTATACATTAATATTCATTAATACTTTAATTTGTACATTACATTTATGTAATAATGTATTCCCTACTTTATTAATATATTATTAATATATAATTTTATTAGTGTATTAATACATTATTAATGTTTTAATATTATAATAATAATATAATAATCTATTTTTATGGTCTGACAAGCCACACCAAATTGTTGTATGGGACCCATTTGTTACGTGGGACAGGGACCCCCTCCGCCCAGCGACTTGATTGGTAAAGTCTGGAGGTATACATACCCTACCCCCTCTTGGATTTGAGCATGACCTCTTAAGAGGAAACACATGTTCTAACCATTAGGCCCCACTCAAGTTGTATATTAAAATGTATTAATGTATTAAATTAATAGATTATAGTATACATTAATGTACTAATGTCATTGATATTCATGACCATAAGAAACCATGGTGATGGTAAGACATAGTGAAGCATAATCAACCATGACCATTTTTAATAAATGTATTAATGCTTTAATAAGAATTAATGTTTTACTTTAATGGAATAATCTATATAATGTATTAATACTTCTTCAAACATTAATATTGATATTTATTACTTTAATGTATTAATGGTTTTAATAATTTATTAATAATATTTATTTTTTTACATTTTAGTATTGTATTAGTACTTTAATAATGTATTACTATCTTGTGTAATGTATTTGTTTTTTTTTATATAAATTAATTAATACATTACATTATTAATATATCAATTAATTAATGTTTTACATTATACATTAAATGTAAAATTAATACTTTAATTTATACATTTTATTATATATTACATTAATGTAATACACTACATTAACACATTAATAGAACCATTGATTTATATACATTAATATAATATATTTTATATTATTATATTAATATATTAGTATATATTATTACATAAATGTATATTTAATTAATACATTGATTATGTCTTAAAATATTAATGGTCGTCCCTAAGACATGTTGACCATCAACTAGCAACAACCACTTTATAAAGTGGTTGATATATCCTTCCATCGTATCTATTCACCTTTCCAAACTAATGGCATCGATCGTTATCTCAACCATGTTCTTGGTTGCATAATTTGCTAAGTATAGAACTATTAACCATATATGTCGTAAAGAACGCAAGTATAATGAAGTGCTTGGTTGGATGGATGCCTTGGCTGCCAAGAGTCAAGTGACGAGACTTGACTCCTTATATACCTGACGATACGTGGGAGTGATGGTTGTGTACATGTGTTGTATAATATGGTACTACTCAAAGGAGTACAGCAATATGGGTTATAAAGGTTTCTAACAAGGTGAAACATTTGTTTCAAGTAACCTATGAAATCATCTATATTTCCTACATGTAGATTTCCCACTGCGGTTTACCCTCAGGATGAGAGATCTTTTTGTTCTTTAAATATGTTGGCATTACATGTCTCTACCCTGGAAAAACCTTCCCACTATTTTTGCATGGGAAAGTGATCTGATACCATTTGTAGTATGCGGTGTTTATAATAGAAAAAACAAAATAAGAAGAATACCAACGAAAACAACAAAATATAGAGAATAACAACACCCAACAATGATACCTTTATTGAGAGAAATCCAAGGATTCCTTGCCTCTTCAAGGGGAAACTTAGGTAGAGTAAGGCTCTATTACAATAATTCTCAGGAACAAGACTATCCCATGCATTCTACTCATATATATATACTAAAATTCATCCTTCTAAAGGAGAACATTCTAGAGGAAGATCTTTCTAAATTAAAGATTTTATTAAGTCTTCTTACATTAGATTTGTTCACATTATTACACATGCCTTATTTATTAATGTCAGCCTTTATTACATAGAAACATATATTCTACTATGTAGGTTAGGAGGTTAGGTCTGTTATCCCCCATTTTGTGGATAACTAAAGGGATTATGTCATTAGGCCCACTCAAGTTGCATATATGGAGTTCCAAAAGACTACATAACCATTAATACCCTTTTGCACAGATGGAAAAACCCACTCACCACCACAAATGGTCATGGCTGCGGATGGCATCACCACCTTAGATGGATTTGAGGAAGTGGGCCTTGCTCCATGAGGTGCAAATCATTATTATGGTGAGCATAATTTCAATATTTAAGACATTTGATTATGTTCTATCTTGGGTTATCTAGATTTAATGATACATGCATTCTACTCATATATATACTAATTCTATCTTCTAAAGAACATTCTAGAGGAAGATCTTTCTAGAAGCGTAAGATTTTATTAAGTCTTCTTACATTAGATTTGTTCACATTATTACACATGCCTTATTTATTAATGTCAACCTTTATTACATAGAAAACATATGATTCTACCTATGTCAGGGGTTAGGGAGGTTAGGTCCTGTTATCCCCATTTTGTGGATAACTAAGGGGATTATGTCATGAGGCCCTCAAGTTGCATATATGGAGTTCCAAGAGACTACATCACCATTAATACCCTTTTGCACAGATGGAAAACCCACTCACCACCACAAATGGTCATAGCTTTGCAGATGGCATCCACCACACTAGATGGATTTCGAAAGGAAGTGGGCCTTGCTCCATGAGGTACAATTCAGTATTATGGTGAGCATAATTTCAATATTTAAGACATTTGATTATGTTCTATCTTAGATTTATCTAGATTTAATGATATATGCTTGGACATTATACCATTTTCCCTGCTTCACCTTGGTGGTTGACATTGTGGTCTAGTAAGTGGTTTTCCTTGGGGATGAGTTTGTTACTAAGAACTCCCTTAATGAACCATCATACCATTATTGACCATACTTACCACTTTCCATCATTGTTCCCCTCCATTTCCTTATCTCTTGGGAGTTTACAGTGTATTGACCCAAAAAGGAGTTGTCTCTCATTCTATGGGAAGAAGGGGCTAAAGGCTGAGAGGGGTTGATGTTGGGTAAAAGATAAAAGCCTTGTATAAACCTTCCAGATGATTCTCCCAGGGATCACTCAAGAATGCAATGAAACCCTTATATTTGAGTAAAGGGGATCCACAATATAATAAAGAATGCTTAAAATTTTTGTTGAAGGATAGGAGGTCTCATCGGGAGCTGAACTATCATGTCCATGAATATCTAGTGGTATGACATTACCATCATGTGGTCACCAAACTAATGTAATGGATCTCAGTTTCATGGCTGACAGAAAGGGGGTCTCATCACGAGCCAACCTTCTCATTTCCATTAGGTGTTTGTGGGTGACATTGCCACCACCTGGTCACCACACGAGGGAAGTGACCTTCAACCTTTCCTTATTCTATATTGAAATAAAATAAAGGAAGAAATACAAAACAAAAATCAATGGGCTTGGAAAAAGTGCATTGAGGACGAAAGTACCACACACCCTCTACAAAGGCACCCATGAATGAGACACTACGATGCCTTATATGTCATGAGCCCTATGCTCATTGATTTTTGACCCCAACCACTTAATCCACTTTACATGGATTATAGAGGGATATCTTGGAAAATATCCTTGACCTAGGGCAATATATACCCAACAGGACACATCGTCAACCCTCCCATATTCAAGATTAACAAGTCGCATAAAGTGTTTGAGTTGTTAACTGTTTGATATATTTCTCTTTGATGCACATGCTTAGATGGATTGTGTATTGATTATATTCACTTATCATGATGTTATGACTTGAGATCCTTGGAGGGCATGTTCACTTGTATTTGCATGACCTAGTTTCTCGACATTTTTTGGAGAACAAGCCTAGCTTGGCCTTCCATGGGGCTACAAGCCCACAGGTTGGATGCTAGGGGCCCGCATTCCAGATGAGAGAGATCAGACTTGGAAGTCCTTGATGATGACTTGGATGACCTAGTACAACACTGACTTGCCAAACGATTTTCCCAGGATGGGAAAAACGTCCTATATTTGAGCTTGAGGTCATGCTTTTGGGGCAAGAGCATGGTGTTACAATGCCACTTTTTTGACACATGGACATTTGAGGAGGAGAAAGGTCTTCACCATGAAAAGAGTTCTTAGATACTTGGCATGTGGCCTTTGGAGGCCTACCCATGCTTCTCCAACATCAACGACTTCCTCAAAGTTTCAAAACATCCCCTAAAGGGGAGACACCCTTCTAAATTAGGGTTTTATTTGTGAAAAAAGTGAAATTTTAAGTGAATTGTTTCATATTACTTTGTTAAGGGGGAAATATTAGGGTTGTTGACCCCTAATCTTGTGGTTTACTCCTTAATTTGTGGACAAACTATGTTCACTACATTTTTTATAAATAGATATCATAAGATCTCATTTTAACCATAACTCTCCCTCTTGTGAGAGGCCTTGGTCTGAAATTTGTGCCACACTTGGCTCTTTTTATATATTGTGCAATTTTTTATGGCTATATATTGGTGAATGGTTGATGGAAGTCTAGAGCTAGCCTTGGATGATGTTTTCTAGCTCTTGTGGTGGATTATCATGGAATTTCTCTTGATCTTGGTATGGTTTTCTACTATTATGCTATAGTTTTCTTCAAGTCAAGTATTGTTATGCTAGGATCTAGGTGGGAAGTATAAAGGAATACACCACCACCATAGTATTCATAATTGTATTTCTTCATCTCGTTGATTTTACAAGGGTTTGCTAAGAGAAGTATGAGGGCATATACCCTCTTAGATTAAACCCTATCCTAGAGAAAATTGCCTTAGGAAGTAAAGGCTTACACCCCCAAGAGGTAGCTTCTATAAGCTATTTGTTTATTTTACTCCATTAACCCAATATTAAAGGCACTAGTCATACTTTTTTGCATTGGAGATATAAAATCATTGTTTTGGGAAACACATTTTTTGGTCTTTTGAAAGGTTTATTTCTTGAAGTTGATTTGCCTCATTGAGAGGAGACTTCCCCCACTAGGGCATCCCCTCTCTTCCACTAATCTAATTGTTGTTGCAAAATTTAACCTACAACCATTATGGTTGCATAACACTAACTACTAACACTTTCATAACTCCTAAACTAACCCTAGACTAGCTCTTAAATGTTGTACACTAACTCTACTAACTAGGGAACATAAATTGGTCTAGTGCCTGGAAATTTTTCATGGTTTATTTTACTGCTGCATTCGACTGAATGCTACGGCCATAAGGCTGCAATTTTCTGCAGAAAAAACATGTTTACAACAACCATTTTTTCTAGCTTCTTAAGTGCCATCTTTCAACCTATATTCATTGCCAATTTTGATGTTGATTTACTTAACTAGTTTAGATCTTTGTATGCTCATTTTGATGTTTGGTTTTTTTATATAAATTTTTACTTACTACTTCAAATTAGGGATAGAAAGCTTAACTTGCTGATCCAATTAACATATACCATTGAAAAGTGTCTTTTCTTATGTCTTGGGCAGGTACAATCATCCGGAGAAGTACTATACCTGTGGGGAAACAATTACTTGACTTACAAGGAATATTTTCCCACCTTTCCTCCCACTTAGAATTGACCTATAGGGGATTCAATTGCATCCATAGCCATATCCATCTCAATTTCCCTAGGGTCATTGGGATCACCTCCTTAGAGTGACCTAGTCACCCTTAAAGTACGGGACCTACATCGAGGTGAAATTGGGTGTAGGATTCCCAAGTTGTAGCACTTTATTTGTGGTTGGGTCGGGCTTTCCCCAACCTACAACTTGCACTATAAAAATGTTGTGCCGTTATCGGGGAATATTTTGAATCTTCTTCGTACCCTAATGAAACTTTGGTGAGCTATCCCAAAGACTTTCCCTTAGCTTGCGTGGTGACTCCACCTAAGGGACACTGCCTTTATCTTTTCCTTGATGAGCTCATATTGAAGCTCATTTGGCAACTCCACCTTCCCAAAACCCACTTTTCCCTTATCCTCTTCCATCCTTTGGTGAACATTGAGCTAATTTGGTGACTCCATTGAGGTATTACCCTAAGTAATGGAACCATGGCCTCACAAGACTTACCATGGGAATTCCATAAGGTTTATCCCTCCTTTGATGTTCAGGATATTACTGGATATCCAAATCATTGCTCCCCGAAATGGAGGGAAATTTTACCCAAATTTGACAATGATCCATCTCTAGCAGTCACCCATGTCATGAATTATATGAAGTATGCTTCGATCTTAAATGTGCTACATGAAGATGTGCTGATGAAAATTTATGTGTCTTCACTGAAATCAAGTCAAAAGTATTGGTTTTCACACTCATGTGATCCAAAGAGTATCCCTTCCTATACAAATCTCATTGAATAATTTCTCAGGAAATATCGACCAACTATTCAAAGTTTGCAAGATTCTTTCCAAGAGCTCAAACATACTCTTGGTCGTGAAGGTTTTTCGATCGATGATGAGACAATAGATGAAGAAAATCTTGAAGAGGATTATGATGAAGAAGATCCAGATGATATATATGATGAAGATGAAATATATTCTCTTCCACTTGATGAGGACGTCCAAACCTCTGCTACTCCTACACATAAAGAAGAGAACATGATAAATTATAATCCTTTTGAAAACTTTGATGTTTCCTTGTTCCATGATTATGGAAATGAAGAAAAATTCCAAAAGGATCTTGATGAAGTTTCTCTTACAAAAGGCCTGAGTGAGACTTTGTTATCTACTTTCCCTTTTAAAGAAAATGAATTTATGTAGTCTTGTGAGGAACTGATCAACTCCTATGATGCATATGATTTCATGGAACAACCCTCAGATATAGTTGATGAACACATTGATGATTTCATACAGGTTGGAAGACGTAGATGGGTTGTGGGTTACTTCATTACTGATATAGATCCCATTTATGACATTGATGGTAGCTCTCAAGAAGAAGGGGTTGAAATGTCATTTTTAGAGGGCTGGCCTCCATGCATGTATGATTCAGATGTTTGGCAACCTATTGATGGCAATGTTACATATTTTTTCATCCCTTTCAAGGATGACACGTTGCGACATGATATTCATTCATAGTTTGGTACATACCCTTTTAAGGATGCATGTTTGTTTTATGAGGACTTTCGACCATTGCACTCAGATTTTGAGGAATACTAGGACGTAGCCACCTCAAAATAGTCAGAGGTTCATTTTTCAAAGAGAAAGTATTTTCATATTGGATATTTCCATGGATATTCACAGAGGAAGAATAAATGTTTTTCTACACACGAGATTGTTCCTTACCTCTTTCCCTCTTCTCCAAGAGATCATGCAATATTCTTTCGATATCTCATCTCCTCTCATCCCTTGAAAAGAATTGATTATTTATGCACTGATGAAGATGAGCCTTCGTGTACATATAGTACCCCCCTTCATAGATGAATTGATTAGTCTTATGGCTACACTTTCAGGTGGGATGATCAGGCTCATGTTTTCTCTTTCTAGTAGGATTTCCTCCCTCCTATTAGCACTCTGTAATTTTCCCAAGGCTGTGGAGGCAGTCACAAAGGCAACATCAAAATTGCTTCAAGTTAGAGATCTATCCCTCCGAGACTCAGAGAGGGATCTCTCTTTCAAATTTATCTTTGTTATAGATTTGATCTTAGTCTAGATATGGATAATATGATATGTTCCCGAGTTGGGTAGGTGCAGAGAAGAGGAACCATGGGCAATGGAGTCACAATCTAAGATTTTAATAAAAAACAAATCCTACAAATAGCCTTACAGGGAAAGGTAGGAAAATCATTGGATTCTTCATAATCTTGGGGTATGGAAGAGGGGAAAAATGTTAAGAGGTCAAATTAAAGACAGAGAAGTAAAGAATTCTACGTTTAACTTTTAGTGGAAAACATTGGCATTGCTTTAAAATGGGAACAGGGTGTTTTTACACAAATTCTGATCCTAAATTTCTTTGAAACAATGGAGAAGACAAAAATATATGTTAACAGAGGAAAAAAAAATCACAAGGAGAAAAAACTTCACCAATGAATTTGACACAATAATCATGTAACTACTGCGATTGTATTATTGAATTGATGAAAAATACAGGAGGCTCTCTGATTTTTTTACAAAAACTAAATCATGGTCTCTTCTCCTCCTTTTCACACATTTGATTCCATAAAATATATAAACAAGACTCTCCTCAGGTTCCTGAGGTTGAATTCAACCACCTTGGCCAAAAATAGCAAGAAATCCCCAAAAATCTGGAACTGTCTGCCATGAAAGATAGGCCTAATTTCTGCAAAAAAGGGGTCTGAACAGACATTTGTTTCTCTTCAAAGTTGACACCTAGGAAAAACCTGAAGGAGGTTATTGTATATGGTCATGTTCTGGACAAATACATCCTTTGGTTTCTCCAAATTTTCTTCCAACTCGCCGTAACATCTCCCGCAAAATCAGGACTGTAACGAAAAAATGAAAAATTGGAAAAAAGGGCCTCGAAGATGGCTTCGATTCTCCATGCTCATGGAACCTGTGAAAAAAATGAGAGAATTTTTTGTTCTTCATCCCATGATGAGAAAAAACCTCTCTCAGATTTTTAAAATCCGTCTTCATTTGCCTAGAATCGCTTCTGGAAGATGACGTGCTGAACAGGCAAAAATGGGTGAAATTTGGGAAAAGCGGTTTTTTTTTGGGATGGGTGGTATTCCGAA
>SNQJ01S0110948.1:0-28907 GCA_010110895.2 Picea sitchensis | reverse complement strand
CTACACATTTTCTCTAACATCCATCTTTCAATAGAAATGTCGGCTACACCTGTGGACCTGCACACCTGCTACACTTGTGGACCTTCACACCTGCTACACTTGTCATCAATTAATTATGTCCTATCTTGTTGAATGCCAAGGTCACCATCCCACTCAGGACAAATCGCTATCCTAAGTTGTTTTTAAAAAGAACTTATTGCATCTTGTTGAATTCCAAGGTCACCATCCCACTCAGGACAAATCGCTATCCTAAGTTGTTTTTAAAAAGAACTTATTGCATCTTGTTGAGAAAGTAGAGACATTGTAATATGGGATTACCATATTACAATGTAATATGGTAATCCCATATTACATTGTAATATGGCATTGTAATATGGCATTGTAATATGGTAATACCATATCTCGTGTATTTATTTATTTTTAACTTAAAGGACACGTCGCAATATCGACGATAGTTTGTCAGAAGCCAATTTTTATTTTGAACAACAGTGGCAATAGAGACGAAATTTCGTTGCAATTTGCCATGGTTTTTCATCGCACATACAACATCTACGTCGTAAGTTTGGTCTTGGCATAATTTTTTGTGGCTATTGCCACTCTTTTTCGTCGCAATTTGCCACGGTTTTGCATCGCACATACATCATCTGCATCATAACTTTTTGCCTTGGCATAAATTTTCGTCGCTATTGCCATGATTTTTTGTCACAGTTTTCCACGGTTTTGCGTCGCACATAAAGCATCTGTGTCGTAAGTTTTTGTCTTGGCATAAATTTTCATCGTTATTTCCATGCTTTTGCATCGCAACTTTCCACATTGTTTTTTACATTGAGATGACAAATGGAGAGATAATTTTGTCGCTATTTCCATGAACACCTGGTTCATGGATATAGCGACGAAAAAAAGACTTGGCTTTCATGGAAATTGCAATGGATAAGTGTGGCAATAGCAACAAAAAACCATCACAAATTTGGTCATATGTACTAGTGTAAGAACAATACTTGGATCTCAAGCATCTAAAACGTGGAAAATGAATAGTGGGTGATAAACTCATACCCTTCCCTACCTCTATTCTCATCTACAACCAATTATATTTCCTCCCAAGTTTGAAAGTTTCCTCTTCATGGTATTGATGTTGGGTTAAATTCCACATTGGTAAGGGTTGGAAATGGAGAACATAAAATGGGCTACATAGAGCATGCAAGTGAGCCTACTTCCAATAATGCTAAAGTAAATGAAAATGAGAGGATTTGTGGAAATTGATGACTAACATTACCTATAAATAACAGAATGTGGTACTCTTACACTTCCCTTGATGATCGTACTCAACTCTGCTCCCGTAACTATGTGAAAAAAAAATTCTCACCAACCACTTAAATTCATTTAATGATTGGTTGATAAGTCAAAGAAGGTGTATGGCTTCCTTTAAGGCATATATTAGATATAAATGAGTTATAAGGCCGACACTTGGAAATAGAGGATGTGTTTTCCTTTAGGCCCCCTTTCCTCTTCCCCTCTAGTGGAATCATAACCCCTCTCATGCTCTTCACAACCATCTTGGACCATTATATGTGTGTGTGTGTGTGTGTGTGTTGGTTGTGAAGAGCATGAGAGGGGATATGATTCCACTAGAGGGGAAGAGGAAAGGGGGCCTAAAGGAAAATAAATCCTCTATTTTCTATCTTTCATATTTACATAAATTGAATTCATTGTGGAAAACCTACCATAGGGTCCATATACATATATTTACATCATACATGCTTAGTCATTCATTAGTCAGTCCTTGGTGTGTGTGTGTGTGTGTGTGTGTGTGTGTGTGTGTGTGTGTGTGTGTGTGTGTGTTCATATTCTAACTTTAATATTTACATAACTTGAGTTCATTGTGGAAAACCTATCATAGGGTCCATATACATATATTTACATCATGCAGTCCTAGTTATTCATTAGTCGGGATTTGGCCTTGAGATCCACACTAGGAATATATACTAGCTTATTTACATCATTGCAATTTATACACAATTCAATATAATCCATGCCAATGGTCAAAATTGGCGTATTGCCATCACGTTGGGGAGGAGGCCACTCACTAGCATATGAGCTCATATTTGAAAAATAGTAAACAATAATAATTATAAAATTTTAATGAAATATCATAATCAATCACAAGTACATTAAATAAGACAAAAAATATGCATCTATAATAATCAAAAGTTCACCACAATATTACCTCTCTCATGTGGTGGCTCAAATGGAGTAAATGTGATGTTCTAACACCCTCGCTAGTCCATCCCTGCATATGGAAATTGTACAATATCAAGGACGTGATTTTCCTCATTACCCAACATAGTGATCACATATGAATCCACTGCCCTTCGTGGGTACTCCATTTGGCCCCTCTTAGGAAACATATACTTCCACATGCACATATGCACATTAATCATTGGCCTTAGAGGGTAATGATGAAATTTTAACTAAGTCACCCTAAACCTCTTAAAAAATAAATAAAATGACTCTAAATAAAAGGGGAAGAGATGTCACCCCTTCAATACACTACAATAGTGATCCAAAGAAACACAAACCTGTCATAAAATAATAACAAACCACTTGATCAATCTCATTCCATGAAAAATACCATCTACTTAATACATCATAGGGAAGCTAATGCGCTACCCATTAGTGGTATGGTGTTCTAGTGATGTGATGATAAGGCATGAGAACTTAACCTCCTTAGCTCCAAAATAAATTAATCACATATGGCCCCTAGTAACCTAGAAGTCAATGGTGTTAGTAATGTTCAAATCAACATATATATTCACATATGTTAGCTAGCTCTCTCCTACAATACTAGGTGGCAGATCAAGGAAATGGGGAAAATCCTCCTCCCTCTTAGATAGCTCAGTAATTAAAATCGTCCATTACATACATTGGCTGCAATCTTGAAGGCTTTCCTGACATGATCCTAGCAATAGGTCAATTGGCACAATAAGTCTATGTTTTCCTTGAGGGAGTTAGTCTCTTCATAAAATTTTAGGAGGCCAACATCCCTCAAAAGGATGTGAGTCTAAGCAATAATAAGATGAGAAAACAAATATATCTCCCTCTCTTGGGATTGCCATATACACACAAAGTTATATGAATCGACATGTTGTTGATGTGATTGTTCTTAATTCACATACAAATCTCTCTCGAATGTTGTTGATGTGATTGTCCTTAATTCACATACAAATCTCTCTCAAAAATATCGATATAAAATATAAAATATATATTAAAATATCATTTACAATATTCATTCAATATTGAATTTAATTTAATATTTATAGCATAAAAAAATTGTAAAACAAATCGGTGCACTTATTTTACTTAAGCACATTGTAGTCGGTGTGTTATTACTTATGAAGTGCATCAAGCAATTTAGTGCACTAAAAATGTAAGAATACATTGTACATGTTGTGCTTATTCTTTCATTAATGTATTGACTAGTCCACTAAATTTCACTAAATTTATAAAATATAATTGGCCCACTCTGAGGTCTAAATACTAGTGTGTGTCTATTAACATGTATCACTGATTCAATAGTACATAATTGCATTATTCCTCCTCAAATATATAGAGTGTGGAATATATGGTATTCAATTCTATGCACCAATCAAATCTAGAAGCATCATTCACGATGCACTTACTCGTCCCTAATAGCATGAATAAGAGAATTACTATTACGCGACAGTGCACTAGACTTTGGTATAAATATGCACCACCCTAATAGGATAGTACCTGATACCGGTGTGTATTTTGTAACACTAATAAATGGTGCCACTATTCCTACTTAAATGATTGAAGATAATTGCATATATTGTACATTATTTGGTGCACCACTGTAACACAACCGACCCCTAAGTACCCTTTATAGGAATGGGGCATCAAATTTTTGCTTACTTTAATCATCTCAAATCATCTCTCCGAGATATTTATCCTCTTCTACTCACCCGTAGATTTCTAACAATTGTTACCAGGCTCTAATATGACCTCTAGTTTACAAATTATGGCTTCTCGGAGTTCTTTGGGCGTTTATTGGTTGAGGGCCATGTTGCGCCCATGTGGATCCATCTCATTCGTATCATTTCCAAGTTCATGCCTCCCGCAAGTAAGGTCCATCCACCATCCAAACCAATGGTGAGACTTAATCCTCATCTAACACACAATCTAGAGGCGAATTCGGCGTTCGACACTTCGACGTTGAACATCCCTTTTCTTTTCTACATGCATGTCCTTCAGAGTCTCGAATTTCTGAAGGGTCCCAAAATATTGCCACGTGGCTCTAGCCTTTAGGCCTTTCGACTCACCCTCGAAATTTTATTCCAAACCTCTAGATTTCCGAAGTCCCAGACTCCGGAAGGGTCCATTCTCACACGGGGTGACGTACTAGATGCGACGGTAATTATAGGTGGGTCCTGAATACTCCTCCCGCCACATGGACCAAACAGGTAATTGCTAGAGATGACATGTGGCAAGGTAGCGAGGACACATGGCCCCTATAGTGGGTGATATGTATCACGTTTTAATGGGAAATTAGGGTCTGTTAAACGTCTAAATCCAGGTGACACGTGGCACATCAAATGTGGGTCCATGTCACCCTAGGTGACGTCAGCATGCCATGTCACCCTGGAATGATCGTCTTTCAATTCCTTTGATCTCATGGTCGAGGCGTGTTCATGTAACCCCTAGATCTATGGCCTTCGTTACTTCATAACTTCGGTATTCGGGAGATTCATGGTGTGAATTCCTCCTTTCTCTCGGAGTGGTTAGCGTCAGGATGACCACAGTCTAGATCTAATGGTCACGGGAGATCCTGGAACGTCCTCAGATCTACGGCTCTTATCACTTTGTGAATTCAGTGTTTGTGTGCTCCACTCGCTTACCACTCCCTTTCTTCCGGAGTGGTCAACGTCGGGCTAACCTTGGCATAAACCCAACATCCAAGGAAGATACCAAAGGATCCCTAGATCTATGGTTCTCGTTACTTCGTAAATTCGACCTTCGGTAGTTTTGGCTTTATGGTCGTTGCACTCTTTTGAAGTAGGACTTCGTCGAAGTACCGTACACGGGTCCCTCCTCTAGATGATTGGACGAATAAGAGGTGTTCTTAATGAACTCCCCAGATCCATGACTCTCCTCACTTCGTAACTTCGACGTTTAGGGAGTTTGATGCTATAACATCTTTGTTCTCCCAAAGTGGGACTTCGCCGAAGTTACCTCGGCGTATATCCAACAGTCAAGGGAACTACCAAATACCCTTGAATCGGTCATTCACATTACTTCGCGATGGGTAATTGGGTCAAGTTTTAATGATGAGGAAGATCTATCGGCTACGGTTAGGGAAACTGCCAGGTGCCAATCAACCTTGTGGGTAATCGTGACCACCAATTTCCTTCGGTCGATTTATAAAGGGTCAAGTCGAAACACTCTGGAGCCCTAAACTCCCGGAGTTCCGAAGAGAGAAAGGCTCATCTCCTTTCAGGCCTAGCGTAGGGTTCCCAAACCTTGGTCACATGGGTCCTTTGAAAACCCTTACGGGCTTACATGAGAATTCCTTTAGCCCTAAATGGTTAAGGATATGGCCATGAGCCCCTAATCATGCAATGAAGAATATGAAGGAGGTGTCCTCCTACCACAGGGCATGAACTTGGCATTCTCGCGAGGGCATATTCAAGAGGTCGACAAGACTTAAACATTCCAATAAAACCTACCCCAACCCTCTTGTAGGCTTACGTCCCACGACTCTTTAACTACTAAACTAAGGAAAGCAGACAACCATTCAAAATCATGAGTTCACAGGGAGATAATACATACATCTACCTTATTCATTCATATACTGATAAATATATGCGTATTCAATCACCATTTCCATTTCAACACACAGAGTATGAATATACTTATCATAAAACCAGAGTTCGTGAAGCGACTATTGAAAGGGGTGCATGTTTCCACCCAACCATAGGCACAGCCACTCCTAATGGATTTACTGTTGGCCACGCCCGAGCTATACCATGATGCTTTGAGAGAGACTCTTTCTTCTTTCTCAATGATAGTCAAGGCCATAGGTTACTCTCCTCCTCCCATAGGATCTTGGCAACCGGTTTTCTCTATACCAAGCAAGAAGGTTTGCACGAGTACTTCCACAGTCACTCGCCAGCCTCATTTATCAACTTGTAACAAAAACCTATCCAACAGATTCTTGCGCCCAGAAAGATATTATTAACCAGTTCTTCCTCGAACCAGAGAGTTGTAACCGCTCTTTTTCTCTTCTCGATATTGGTTTTCTG
Organism: Picea sitchensis; assembly: GCA_010110895.2. NCBI lineage: Eukaryota > Viridiplantae > Streptophyta > Pinopsida > Pinales > Pinaceae > Picea > Picea sitchensis. Next base: position 22,590 of record SNQJ01S0110948.1, on the reverse strand, counting down.
ACTCTTCTCTCTTCGCAGATCTACTTACTCGCTCTCCTGCCTCTACCCATGAATTAAGTATTTCTTTCCTTCCTCAGAAAGCTTGCATGGGTCTGAATTTGTAGCTCGTGGTTAGGTCTGGAAGTCTTGTGGATGGGTACTCTACCCCATATCCTCATTAACTCTTGAGGAGGACTCTTCCAGCTACCACTCTGACTGGTAATTCATTTTTGGGTCAGAGGACCGTTCTGAGTCTGAGTCATTAAATCCAGTAAGGTATTGGTTTGGTGGGGGTCATCTCAACCATTTCTGGTTCCCCTCACGATATCTCTCATATAATCCATGGTTTATCTTGGAAAACCCCCCTTTCATCAGTTATGCAACACTTATCCATTTTCTATTAATAACAAAAAATGCATACATTGACCTTTTATACCAAGGTTCATCAAATCAAACATTCACACATATCTAGTTTTCCATAGTCTCTTGGATAGTTATAGTTATATTTACAAATTGGGGGAAACATGGGTATTAAAATCCCCTCCCCCTTAAAGGAACATCGTCCTCGATGTTCTATCTATCGATGTGCTCTGTATGTACAAAAGTAAACAAAAATGGATATGCATGTCTCATGGCATCCTCCATTTCCCATGTAGCCTCATCTGGGCCAAAGTGTTTCCACTACACCTTGACACGTGCAATGGTTATGTTCCTGAGTGTGATCTCCTTCCTACCTATTATGCATTGGAGTTTTGGAAGGAATTCTCCCTCTGGTTCCACCTGAATCACAGACCATTCAATTATATGATTAGAATCATGTACATATTTCTTCAATAATGAAACATGGAAAACATTATGTTCCTTCACTGTGGGAGGGAGTGCTAGCCTATAGGTTACAGGTCCCACTCTATCAAAAATTTCAAAGGGTCCACAATACCAAGGTTTCAGCTTGGCACAAGCTCCCATTCTCAAGGATCTCTTCATGGGTCTAACTTGGAGATACATGTGAATCGTGATCCCTTTTTTTGAACTCTCTAGGAGTCCTCTTTCTGTCTGCATAGCTTTTTTGTCTATCCTGAGCTATTTTCATATTTTTCTTTATCTTAATTACTTGTTGTTCCATTTATTTTAGCATGTCTAGCCCGATTGTAATTCTATCTATTGGGTTATCCCAGTTGATTGGAATCTTGCATTGTTTACCATAGAGGGCTTCAAAAGGGTGCATCTTCAATGACTTTTGATAGCCATTGTTCTAGGAAAACTATATCGGTGGCAAGTAGTCTTCCCACTTCTTATTTTGATGCATTACATGCATCCTTAACATGTCCTCTAATACTTGGTTTACCCTCTCTATTTGTCCATCATTTTAAGGGTGATAGGTTGTGCTAAACAACAATTTGGTCTCAAAACCAGTCATTAAATATTTCCAAAAGCTTGAAGTGAATTTTGTATCTCTATCAAATATGATCTCCTTATCCATGCCATGCAACTAAAATATTTATTTCATGAAGATACTGGCAATATCTATTGCCTTAAAAGTTGACTTGATGGGAACGAAGTGAGCATCCTTTCTCAATTTTTCCACCACTACCATGATGGCATCATTCTGTTTGGATGATTTTGGTAATCATGTGATGAAATCCATGGAGATGGTTTCCCATTTCCATTTCAGGATTGGAAAGGGAAACAAAATCTATGTTGGATGCCAGTGTTCCGCCTTAACCTGCTGACATTCTAGACACTTAGCCAAGTAATCAGCTATGTCCTTCATCAGTGTCGTCCAATAAAACAGTTTCCTAGTGGTTGTGATCATCTTCTAATAACCAAGATGACAAGTATATGGTATTTTGTGTATTTCATCCATCATGAACATCTTCAAGTCGTCACAATTTGGGATATACAACCTACCTTTGCAAGTTAGCAGACCATCATTCATCATTTGATAACCTTCGTACTTCAGCCCTGTGGGCTCTAGTTCTAAGTACAATTTTACAGTCTCGAAGAATGCCTCGGTTTTTTGTGCACTCTTGACTCTCTCCCTAACATTCGTTTCACATGTTCTTACCATTGCTAGGTGAATCATTTTCACACTTTTTCTAAGGGCATGAGCCACCCTATTTTATTTTCCTTTGATATGTTTGATAATTTGTCTAGCATTAAATTTTGGTTGATCAAACAAGTACCTCAACCCATAATGGTTTTTCATATGCATAAATATTCTACCCATGAGGTAATGCCTCCACATTTTTAAAGCATGCACTATGGTAGCCAATTCTAGATCATGGGTCACATAATCAATTTCATTCTCTTTCAATTTTCTAGATTCATAGAAAATTAAATGTTCTTCTTGCATAAGGACTCCTCTGAGTCCTTCCTTGCAGGCATCTGTACACACAATTAATTACTTGTTTGGGTCTGCAATCTCCAGCACAGGTGCATTGGTTAGAAGGTATTTCAGATCTTGGAATCTCTCTTCACATTCTGATGTCCAAATGAATTTAACTCCCTTTTTCTGAAGGGAAGTGATTGGGAAACCACTCTTGGAAAATCCTTTTATGAACCTCCTATAGTATCATGCTAGGCCCATAAAGGATATGATATCAAATACATCCTTTGGGGAAGACCAATCCATGTTGGATTTGATCTTGTCAGGATCCACTACCACCCCTTCTTCAGAAATAACATGGCCTAAGTAATGGACTTGTTTCTGGAAGAAGTCACACTTACTAGACTTAGCATAGAGTTGATGTTCTCTCAGTACTTGAAGTATAAATTAATATGTTCTTCTTGCTCATCTTGGAGAAAATTGTAGCACCCCTTAATTGGTCAAACAAGTCATCGATTCTTGGCAAGGGATACTTATTCTTTATGGTTGTCTTATTGAGTTTCCTATAGTCTATGAAAAACCTAAGTGTGTCATCCTTATTTTTCATAAACAAGGATGGTGCTCCCCATGGAGATACACTAGGTCGGATGAAGCCTTTGTCCATCATTTCCTTTAGCTATAGTTTGAGCTCAACTAGCTCTGGTGTACTCATTCTATAGGGTGTTCTAGACACTGACACCACTCCTGGTGCAAATTCTATTGAAAAGTCAATGTCTCTTCTTGGAGGTAGACCTGGTACCTCTTCTGGGAATACATATTTATACTCTCTCAATATGGGATGGTCCTCTAGGCTTGGTTTATCATCCTCAATAGAGTCCAACACCTGTATTGTATAAAAATGACATCATTTTCTGCAATAATTCTTCACTTGAAGTGTTGATATTTGTCTCACAAAGGTAGGATTTTGAATCCCTTATAGGGTTACCTTTCTCCCTTCTTCATTTTCACACTCTAAATTTTAATTGTAACAATCCAACTTGGTTTTATGGGCAGCCAACCAGACCATGCCAATCAGCAGGTCATAAGATCCTAAAGGAAGTATGTTTAGGTTCGCTTGGGTGGGAAATCCACTCATAATGAATTGGCATGCTGGTATGACATGTGTTACCTTTCTTTTGGTTCTAGTGGCTAGTTGTACCATCCATGATTTAACATGTTTAACTTGTTGCAATTTACATTTCTCAACAGTTTGAGGGGGAACATGACTCAAATTAGAACCAGGGTCAATTAAAATGGAAACTAGATGGTTGGCAATCATATTGTCCATCTCCACCACTGAAGCTTGGTGGTCGACTTGTTTATTATCCAAGGTTGCATAAATCTGTGGCATGCTCCTAGCCACATCATTGACTATGGTAGACTCTTGGATGTTGTAGACCCTCCTACTGTTTTGTTTCCTATATGGGTGGTCTCTCAACAAATGTTCTTCTCCACAACCCCAACATTTCAAGGGTTCTCTCTTTGTGTTATTAGTGTTACCTGGGGCTGCTCCAAAGGGTTTATTTCCACTCTGAGAGGGGAAATTTTTTTGGTATACACTTTTAGTAGGAAGGATCATCTTATAACCCTTCCCATAGTTCTTAAATATTGAGGGTTTAAACCCCTTTTTCTTGAATCCCTGACTACTTTTCTTCTTCCAGTCCTCGTGAGGTTTTATCTTGTTCTTGAATTGCTCATAGAAATACCTTTCCTTTTAGATAGTGTCTTCTAAGGTCTTTGGCTCATCAAATTCAATCATGTCCCGGAAGGAATGAGGTAGTCCACTAATAAATCGTTGCATCTTTACGTTTTCATCTTTGATGTATGGCACATATCTTATCAGCTCAAGGCATTTATTGATATATTCCTCTATTGTGACTTGTCCTAACTTGACTTCATAGAACTCCTTGGTCTTCCCATCAAAGTATTTCTCTGAAAGATACTTCTTCTTGAAGTATTTCTCAAATTATTTCCATGGCAAGTCCTTCTCATGGATTCCTTTCACATTCCTAAGGTCCTCCCACCAAATGGAGGCCTTTCCATTCAAGTTAAAAATGGCTACTCGAACCTTTAAGTTTTCAGAGTAGTCATGGACTCTGAAGTATTTATTCAAGCCAAGAAGCCAAACTTGTGCTCCTTCCCTATTCTTAATTTCTCCATCGAAAGTGGGTGGTTTGGATTTCTTGAACTCTTCAGGGTCATGACTCTTGGAATTTTTCCTCTTCTTTATTTTCCTCTGGGAATGTAAAATAGTTTTGCTACTAGAGGATTCCTTGGAATTTTCAGTTTCCTCACCAGAGGATTCTTCTGATGAGTGTCTCTTGGCTCCATGTTGGCCTTCTTTGAGGTGTTCCTCCTTGTGTGGCCACTTTCAGGTTCATTCTTTTGTATCTCAGGTGGACTCTAGGTTTTATTCATATGATGTCTTTCCACATGACTGGATGTTGGTCCATGCTACGGTTTCCTTTGTATATCTGATAAGCTTTGCAGTAGGACTGCATTAATTTCAGTTTTTCTTTTCCTTCTCTTTTATCAACCTTTCATTGTCAGCCTTACAACTATGTAATTATTCCATGAGGCTTCTTATAGTTTCAACCAAATATGGAGGGGTTTCCACCGCCCTCCTTTCACTAGATTATTCCTCTCTATTTCCCCCAATTCATGGTGTTCCACCATCCTTTATGTTGTATTTTTCCTGTGGTCCACTCAATGCTTGAATGTTGATAAAACATTTTCTATTAGTTTATGAACAACAAACATTTCATATTTTTCAAAACATATACAACAACAGAAGGTTGTGTTTCTTTCTTCAGTAGAGGTTTAACTAAGCCTCCTAGAAATGGGGTAAAATAGGGTGTCACCCCTAAAATTTCTTTGAATAATATTTTTCAGCGACTCGTTCCTGAGCCCAAGTAGGCCAGGTGTTGTAACCATGCTCTGATACCAATTTGTAACACACCCAACCCTTAAGTACCCTTTCTAGGAATGGGGAATCAAAAATTTTCTTACTTTAATCATCTCAAATCATCTCTCTGAGATCTTCATCCTCTTCTACTCGCCCCTAGATTTATAACGATTGTTACCATGCTCTAATCGGACATTTGGTTTACAAATTATGGCTTCCCAAATTTCTTCGAGCGTTTATTGGTTGAGGGCCACATGGCACCCATGTGGATCCATATCGTTCATACCATTTCCAGGTTCCTACCTCCCTCAGGGAAGGTCCATCCACCATCCAAACCAGGTGAGACTTAATCATCATCTAACACACATGCTACAGGAGAATTCGGCATTCGACACTTCAGCACTGAACATCCCTTTTATTTTTCGCATGCATGTCCTTTGGAGTCCCAAATTCCTGAAGGATCCTGAAATATCGCCACGTGGCTATGGCCTTCAGGCCTTTCAACTTACCCTCGGCAATTTATTCCAAACCTCCGGAGTCCCGAAGTCCCAGACTCCCGAAGGGTCCATTCTCGCACAGGGTGATGTACTAGATGCGACGGTAATTACAAGTGGGTCTCGAATACTCCTCCTGCCACATGGAACAAACAAGTAATTTCCAGAGATGAAACATGGCAAGGAAGAGAGGACATGTGGCCCCTACAATGGGTGACACATGTCACATTTTAATGGGAAAGTAGGGTTTGTGAAACGTCTGAATCCAGGTAAGACATGGCATGTCAAACGTGGGTCCATGTCACCCTGGGTGACGTCAACCTGCCACATCACCCCAAACATATCACCTTTCAAGTCCTTTGATATCATGGTCGAGGCATGTCCATGTAACCCATGGATATACGGCCTTCGTTACTTCATAACTTCGACGTTCGGGGGATTCGTGGTGTGAATTCCTCCTTTCTCCCGAAGTGGTCTGTGATGGGATGACCACGGTCTAGATCTAACGGTCACGAGAGATCCTGAAATGTCCTCATATCTACAACTCTTATCACTTCACAAACTTGTCATTCGGGTGCTCCACTCACTTATCACTCCCTTTCTTCTAGAGTGGTCAACGTCGGGTTGACCTTGGTGTAAATCCAACGGCCAAGGAAGATCCCGAAGGATCCCTAGATCTATAATTCTTGTTACTTCTTAACTTCGGCCTTTGGGAGTTTCGACTTTATGGTCACTCCACTCTCTCAAGGTAGGACTTCACCGAAGTACCATACGCGGGTCCCTCCTCTAGATGATCATATGGATAAGAAGGGTTCTTAATGAACTCCCTGGATCCATGACTCTCCTCACTTTGTAACTTTGGCGTTCAGGGAGTTTGACGCCATAACATCTTTGTTCTTATGAAGTGGGACTTCACCGAAGTTACCTCGGCGTAGATCCAATGGTCAAGGTAACTATTGAATACCCTCGACTTGGTGGTACATGTTACTTCACGATGGGTAATTGGGTCAAGGTTTAATAGTGAGGCAAGTTTGTCTGCCAGAGTTAAGGAAACTTCCAAGTTCCAATCAACCTTGTGGGTAACTGTGACCACTAGTTTCCTTCAGCCGATTTATAAAGGGTCAGGTCGAAACAATCTGGAGCCCCGAACTCCCGAAGTTCTGAAGCTATAAAGTCTCAGCTCCTTTCGAGCCTAGAGTAGGGTTCCCAAACCTTGGTCACATAGGTCCTCTGAAAACCATTGCGGACTTACATGTGAATTTCTTTAGCCGTAAATAGTTAAGGATATGGGCATGAGCCCCTGGTCATGAGGTGAAGAATATGAATGAGGCGCCCTCCTTCCGCAGGGTCTGAACTTGGAATTCCCGCGAGGGTAGATTCAAGAGATCGACAAGACTTAAACATTCCAATAAATCCTACCCCGACCCTCTTGTAGTCTTACGTCCCACAACTCTTTGACTGTTAAACTGAGGCAAGCATACTACCATTCAAAATCATGAGTTCATAAAGAGATAATACATACATATATCGCATTCATTCACTACATAATTCATTCATAGACATATAAATATATGTGCATTCAATCACCATTTCCATTTCAACACACAAATTATGAAGATACTTATCAGAAAACCAAAGTTCGTGAAGCGACTGCTAAAAGGGGTGCATGTTTCCACCCAACCATAGGAACAGCCACTCCTGATGGATATACCGTTGGCCACCCCCAAGCTAGACCATGATGCTTTGAGAGAGACAATTTCTTCTTTCTCAATGACAGTCAAGGACAGCAATTACTCTCCTCCTCCCACATGATCTTGGAAACCGGTTTTCTTTATACCAGGCAAGGAGGTCTGCACGATTACATCCACAGTCACTCGTCAGCCTCATTTATCAGCTTGTAATGAAAACCTAGCCAACGACTTCTTGCACCCAGAAAGATCTTATTATCCAATTCTTCCTCGAACGAGAGAGTTTTAACCGCTCTTTTTCTCTTCTCGATATTGGTTTTCCAACTCTTCTCTCTTTCCAGATCTACTTAATCACTCTCCTACCTCTGCCCACGAATTACCTCTTTCTTTCCTTCCTCGAAAAGGTTGTGTGGGTTCAAATCCCCAGCTCGTGTTCAGGTCTGGAATTCTTGCATATTGGTACTTTTCCCCATCTCCTCATTAACTCTTCAAAAGGACTCTTCCAGCTACCACTATGATTGGTAATTCATTTCTGGGTCAGAGGACTGTTCTGAGTCCGAGTCATTAAATCCAATAAGGTACTAGTTTGGTGGGGGTCATATCAACCATTTATGGTTCCCCTCACCATCTCTCTCATGACATCCATGGTCTATCTTGGCAAACCCCCCTTTAAGTAGTTATGCAACACTTATCCATTTTCTATTAATAACAGAAAATACATCCATTGAAAATTTATACCAAGGTTCATCAAATCAAACATTCACACATATCTAGTATTCCATAGTTTCTTGGCCAGTTATAGTTATATTTACAAAGTGGGGGAAACATGGGTATTACAACCACTAGGTAATTGAAGCACCATCAAAGATACACTTAGTTTTCCAAAGTGGGATTGCTAAAAGTGATACTATTAATAAAAATTGTAATGCCACTATACCACATAGAGAGGATAGTACTATTACAATGCATTCACCCAATAGGATATCATTGTTAGATGCATTAAATCATCCATGTGCACACCACCATTGTTTGGTGTAGTTATCATATTTGTGTGGTGTGTATGAGTATATTGTGCATTGGTCATCATGGTTCTCCATTACATTACATTCCTTATTGCATTAGATAGCACAATAAATTCATGTGTGATTCATATTTAAATTTTTGATGCACTTAGAATGAAATCATAACCCCACTTAGTTGTGTGGTTTATAAAAGTATTAATAATTAGTGAAAAAAAATAATCAAGATTTCATTAGTGACAGTTTTAAAAAAAAAAGTGAATTGAAAGGAAAAAAAAAATGAAAAAATGAAACTATAAATTAAGATATAGCAATGAATTTACCTAGCCTCGTCTCTATTGTGGAGACATGGTTTCCATGTAAATAAATAAATAAAATAGATTTGGGAGGTTTTGAAAACTTTTGAAATGAACAAAAATATGTTATGGAAGAGGAGCACCAATGAAACCAAGCAATTTGGTAGCACCACACATGAAGATGTTTATAGGAGAATTGGGAGTATCAATGCTTAATGTATGCTTGAATGTGTGTGAAGTACTAGATGATACTAAAAATGAATATTTGGTTTGGATTCTTGTTTTTTTAATTTTAGCCTACCATGATGTAATTTGATATATATCTGAATGTGAGATCCACTGCTAAGGGTTTTTTAAGAAAATATTTGAATGTGCCTTAGTGTGCAGGTTAAGGTTATGCATAGGTATATTGCTACATTTTGTACACACCACTAACTATTAAAAAAAATTACAATGGGGTTTAATTTTACTCTGAGGTGGTGCTCCTTGTTTCAAGATGCACCAATGTGGTTGTATGTTTATGGTGCACCAAGATGATTGTATGTTTATTACATAGTATGTAACAATTTTCTTAATGCTATGCATGTGTGCCTTGTATCAATCCGCATTCATGTGGTTAAATCTATATCACACTGAAAAGAAAAAAAAAATTAAATAGTTATCCTTAATGTAGTGCACATAGTATTATACACACTAGTGTGCCTACGAGTTGTGTAAGCACCACCATCCACAATTTTTTAAATTGTCAATTTTATAAAATTTAAGTATTATTATTTAACTTTAAAAATGGTGCATCTCGTAACACAACACATCAATGCATTTTAATTAATAATGAGCACAATGTATTAGTGAATTTTCGTTAATAATAATCATTAACATGTTTATATTTTGTGTGCACATCATGTATTAAAAAATATTAATGTTTGTATTTTACAAAATGCATAGGAGGGAATTTTTTGAATTATTGTCTGCAATACATTTGGATATATAAATGCATTAATGTGTGTTATGATAGTGCACTATTGTGCTTAAAGGTTTTGGGCATACTGAAAGGAAAACTTCTACCTACTCGTCTCCATTAGTAACCTTTGCTATAAACAAAACATAAAGAAATGATTTTCCTAAAAACTGTATTAATTGATGTTTTCCTTGTAATTAATACAAGCATTAAAGTCATATTATTATAAAGAGATCACAAGGTATAATACTTAATATACGTAAGAGTATTTTTCAATTCAATGGTTTTTATTCCAGGTTAGGATGAATCTAGACCAAGGTCAATCCCAATATTGGATGGAAGAACTATCTGTCCAAGAGTGGGACGTTATCACCAAGATTGTGCGAGACTCAGTCAAGCTTGGACTCCCTATGAGACAGTTTATTCCCCACAAATGGCTCCTACCCTCAACTCCTCCCCATAAAGTTTGAACTTAAACCTGATAAAAACTAAACCCTACACAAATCAATTGATCTACACCTCATGGATGATTTTTTTCTCAAAAAATGATTACATAATTTTAATTTTCTTACACATTTATCATCCAAACCAATATGAGAATAATGGTTAAACCATTTTTACTTTCATACCATAATGGTTAAACAATTTTTTTCTTGGTATAAAGATTCGGTGCCCTCACTCTATCTTTAAGGGATGCCATTAGGATCATTATCATTTTCATACCATAATGGTTTAACAATTTTTTTCTTGGTATAAAAATTCGGTGCCCTCACTCTATCTTTAAGGGATGCCATTAGGATCATTATCATGTAAAGTGTTAAAGTATATTTAGCATTTTTTTCCGAGAAATGATGTGAAGAATCCAACAAGACAAAATTCTTTGGAATAATTTTTTATTAAGAGATTAAAAATATTGTTTATTAAAGATAAAGATATTTGAAATGAAATATGTATTTTAATTTTAAGGGATGCCATTAGGATCATTATCATGTAAAGTGTTAAAGTATGTTTAGCATTTTTTCCGAGAAATGATGTGAAGAATCCAACAAGACAAAATTCTTTGGAATAATTTTTTATTAAGAGATTAAAAATATTGTTTATTAAAGATAAAGATATTTGAAATGAAATATGTATTTTAATTTTAATTTAAATATTAATGGTTTATGAAAGATTAAAATTAGTTACATATCTTTAAGGGATTCCATTAGGATCATTGTCATGTAAAGTGTTAAAGTATGTTTAGCATTTTTTCATAGAAATGATGTGAAGTGAAGAATCCAACACAACAAAAAAAAATGGAATAATTTTTTTATTAAGAGATTGAAAATATTGTTTATCAAAGATAAAGAAATTTAAAGAAATATCTTTGGAATAATTTTTTTATTAAGAAATTAAAAATGTTGTTTATTAAAGATAAAGATATTTGAAATGTAAAATGTAATTTAATTTAAATTTAAATATTAATGGTTATGAAAGATTAAAGTTAGTTATAGGATTGTAAAAAATATAATATATAAAGATGACAAAAAAAGTGAAAACACAATCTAGGAGAAAATGAACCATAAAAAAGGAAAAAGAAAAAGAAAAAAAATGGACTTTTCCAACCTAGCGAGATGGAGAACAACAAAGAGGCTAGAAGAGAAGGAGCTTTCTTGGCTGAGACATGTTTCTCAATAGAATCGCTACTAACATTCAAGTCTTAAAAGAAATGTGTAATGGGAATGAAGTCATAATAGTCATTAGATCTATGATGCCTCACAACTCTATCATGTGAGCTTGGATTCTAGCCATGGAGCCTCTTTCTATGAGTGTCAAAGGGTTGGAAGTAAAAATTAATCAACCTGGTGCAGATTGATTTGGGCAACAAGGCTCTTGTATTTTGTTAGCAAAAGTCCAATATCTCTTAGAGGAACAGGGCTAAGCATCTCTACTTCTCATAAGCCATGAATGCCTAACAGAACTAAGTGAATCTCTAAATAAATAAATAAAACAATTTTCCTATAATCGTGTATTATGGAGAACATTGGAATATAAAGTGGTCATCAATCTCCGGTTACAAGGAGATCATGGTTACCAACTTGACAAGAACCCCCCAAAATTATCAATTTTTTAAAGGTTGCATTTTGATTGATTTGACTCTCATTTCAAAAACCGGCGCTACCAATAACACCCATTTTTTGCTCGGGTAGTATTTTAACATTTTAAATCCTCTTGGTCATAAAGTATTAACAAAGTTTCTTTTAAATGTTGTTTTTGACTTTTTGAATCTTCTTAATTATAAAGTATCAATGCATTTATTTATTTTTAATTCATTTTTTAATTAAGAATCATTTTTTTCCAAAAGCTATTATTTTACTTTTTGAATCTTCTTAATTGTAAAGTATAAACAATTTTTTTAATGTTGTTTTTATTTTTTAATTTGAATCTTATTAGTTAAAAAGTATCAACAACGTTTTTAAATGTTATTTTTCCAATATTTTTTTAATTATTATTAACATGCATTTTTTTTAAATAGCAAATATCATTGCATTAGAAAAAATGTACGGTGGACCTAAACATTATTGTAATACAAGTAGAGTGTGAGATGTTCACAACCCATTATCAAAATGACAATGTCTTCAAGCATTACAAAAAAACCTTACAGTTGTTTATCCAAATTCTAAATGACCAACATGGCATGTATATTGTTGAACAAATAGACCCGCTAACCACACAACTCGACAAAACATTTTAAGTAGGGAAAAACTTAGAACAATGACTCATGAATGACATATTATCCCACGTAGACCTACTTGGTGCATTCATTATAGTGTGTATCCATTTATGATTGCTCTATAAGGCATGTTCCTTTTGTAGTGGTTACCAACTTTGAATAGGGAGAGTGTTGAGCCTCCACACTCTGCTCTTTAGAATTGAATGAGCTAAAGAAGGAGGGTACCCTATTTGAGACATAAGTAGAAGGATAGGAGGTCTATGTTACCTCCTATTAGAGGTTTAGAAAACTAGCAATATATGTTACTAACAAAATTAATAACTCTAGTTTCAATTCCAACTCTAGATATTTTCTCCTTTGTATCTACATGAATTCCCTAAACCCTCATTCCAAGCAATGAAATGTCTTTAAATGAGCAATAATCTCAACAACATAATAGTCCCACTCTTGATTTTCCACCATCATTTTTTCTTCCCATGCCTTCTTCCAACAATTCCATTGAAGAGTCAAATTCACCATAGATTTATGGGCTTATGTTGTTCCCCATTCTCACCTCTTCACATTCATTTTAACCTCGACCAATTCACACGAAACAAAACAATTATTTATACATTGAGACATTGCTACCTTTATGAAGGGTAGAACCTAGACCAATGACTTCAATCTGAGGCTTCATCCCCTACCAATGAAATTACAACCATTTCCCCTGTTACAATCCCTTTTGTGATGTGCCTAGTGCAAGCCCTCGGGCTCAAATTGCAGAGATTAGGAGTGGGAGGATGATTGCATTCCCAACCACCTTAATACAAACATAATTAAAAAAAAGTGCAAAGAGAAATTGATCCATCATGTTGTTAATAATCATGTGTATCGATAGCTAAAGGCATCAATGATAAAGGTGGACTAATGATCATAACTCATTGTCCTTTTGAGCTTGCTAGGGTAGACACTTGTGCACACAAATTTCTTTTAAAACTTAATGCTATTAAATGTCATGGGAACAGAATGAACTAGGGACCACCCACCTTTTCCTTTATATATCCTTCACCCATGCTCACCCCTTATTAGCAAGATGATTTATGCCTATGTATTATGAACTCACAACTTGAAAAAATAAAATTGAATCAAATTATTTGGCCAGTTCTAAAATTCATTAAATCAAAGTGAGAGAAAAGGATTTTAAGGAGTGGATTTCCAAAGGAGAGACCTTATAATGATTGAGGATTCTTTGATCATTATTGTGTGATCCTTTAGCAGTTGCATTCATTGAATTGTTGCAATTTCATCTACCTCATTGTTGGTGGAAATGATTAATACTTAGGCAAAGTCTACTTCTACATTTCCTATAGGATAATATATACCCCACCTTCCACTCCTTATTGTTGTGTTTTTTTTATAACTAAAACTTGAGTTTAATTGACATTTTAAAAATTAGCAATAACGTTATATTTCATTTATTTTTTCAAACTCATCATTTTCTTCCCATTATATTTTTTAATTGATTAATGATATCATATTAATGATGACATATATTATAAATAAAAATGAAAATATGTTGATAGAAGCATATGATGGATATCATGGTGCATGCATTTTGCATGTGGTTGGGCTACATATTGAGACATGTAGTTGGTGAAGTTGATGAGATGATCATGTTGTACATTATTGATGATCTATAGTTGATGCATGATTGGCACACTAATAGAGGCACCTACTAGCAAGTAGATTGGCACATGTTTTATGAAGGATTTGGCATATATGTATGCGATTCATCATTTTGTGGTATTGGTGCATGGTGGTGTACATGTTTTGGTACACTCATACATGGCATATGCTTGATGATACTATGCTATTGGTATTACTTGATTAGCACAACAATTGGTATTTGTTTGATACATGGTTATGGTACTTGGTTCATGATGGAGACATATCATGAGTGATATGACACATGGTTGGCATATTGGTAGATGAACATGGTTAATGTACATGGGTGTTGTGCATGGTAGGCACATTTTGGTACATGATGTACTTGGTTGATATTTTTCTCATGATTCTTTATTTGATTGTTGACATATCTTTTGCTTCATGAGGCTTGGTAAAGCATGAGTTTGATGCATGAACAGGTCCAAGGATCATTATATGGTAGCATATTGTTGATATTGCAGAGAAGATAGGGGGAGACATACCCATAGGGGGATTCATTCTTCTTCCCATGATTCTAGGAGGAGATATTTATCAGATGCACATCTAGAAATGAGCCCTATATTTGAAGAAAGAGGCATGATTCTAGGAGGAGAAATGGTCACAGGGGGAGCAGCCCCAAGAGGAGAATGGCCCTTTGCCATTGATGTCAAAGGGGGAGAGATAGTCACATTGATGTGATTGATAAGTATTGATTGGGAGAGATAGGCACATTGACTATTGCTGATATGATTGATGTTTACTAATGGGGATAGATAGTCATATTGATATGATTGATGAATATTGATGTAGAGCATGCCTTGTCTACATGTTTGACATCAATAGTTGGCAATCGGTGTTGACATCAATGTTGGTATTTCCATTAATGACAAAGGGGGAAGATTGTTGGATCATGTTGTCATTCATGCCAATGGTTTGCATGTTTTCATTGATGCCAATGGTTTGATTGATTGATGTCATTGATTGATGTCAAGTGGTGGATTGATTGATAGTCTTGATTGGTTGTTGAGTTGTCATTGTATATGATGAATTGTCCTTGATGAGAATGATAGATGTCAAAGTGGAAACCAATTGATGAAGATGGATCAATGAGTTGTTATTGATACATGATGAATAGTTGATGTATATGATGCAGTAGTTAATTGATGAAAAGATGAATCATTATTGTCTTATCATGGTTGATAAGGTGCACAAATGGATGAACTCCAAAGTGGTCCCCTTATGGTGAAATCCCTCATAGGAAGATGCTTTGCGGATTGAGTTATCCTATAAGAATGGTTGGAGGACCCATGCTTACATGTGGAATAATGAGATGAAGATCAATGAAGTTGTTGGTGAAACTATCCTGGATGGATAGTGCTTTTCATGCCATTTTTGGTGGTATGTGGAATGTCACATAACTCCTCATGGTTTGAGAGTTATGGCCTTACGAAGATGAGGACCCCCATATGTTGGTTTGAAGCCCACAAGGTCAAAGAAGTCAAGGTGACCTAAAAGAAGAAATCATTATTTAAATGATAAAGTCAAGGAGGATTATTTAAATAATAAAGGAAGGTGACAAAATCAAGAAGGAATATTGAAATAATAAAGTATTGGAGAACTTTCTATTCATGGAAAGTGGTTAACCCTAAAATAAGGAAAATAGGTTAAGTGACCTAGAAATGGGTTAAGTAACCTAAAAATGGGTTAAGTGACCTAGAGGATGAAAGTATAAATAAGATAGATATGGTCTCTTGTAGATTATCCTTTTTGTGGATCTATGGAGAGCTTCTTATGATATTATCTTGTGGAGTATTGATGGAGAGATTCTTGTGAGAATGTTTTTGGTGTGGATATCTTGAGCATGATTGAAGATCTATTCTGAGGAAGAAAGCGAGAGGATGATCTCATGGACACATCAAAGTTTCAGCAATGTCAGAGATCTTTATGCAAAAGTCTCAGAGCTTCAAAAACCCTAGTTTCTGAGGTATACGCGAGTTGTAATGGGCCAGGGATCGTACACATGCGGGTTGTATGAGGACAAGGCGCGCATAGTGGATGGAATGATGAAGACTTATGTTTGAGCTGGTGTCAAGCTCTTGGATGATGAGGCAGGTTCCAGATCTACATTCTATGAGCTCAGATATATCATTGATACACTGGTATGGTTACATTATTGTCTTGATGGATACGATTGTTTGATGTGTTGTGAATTCTTAAGGCATTCTTGGTATGGCTTGTATGATATGATTCATTTTGGATGATTTGGTTGATGGAGTGAGCAGTAATCTTGTGATTCAGTGGTGACATGATTGTTATGGTACACTAGTTGTTCATACACGTTGAGATAGCATTCATATTGATTTGTTGTGGAGCATGAGCAAGCTATTGGAAAGCTTGGATGTGTTGTAACTGGTTGGTGGTCAGATCGGACAGTCAGAAACAGAAGACAATGATATATTGATTACAAAGAATCTGAGTGGATCTTGAAGGAAAAACCTAATATCTCAGAAGATATATGCAGGTTGTTGAATGCACTGGCAGTGTGCATATGTATGCTGTAGTGAGCCAGGGCGCGTACACATGTGGGTTGCACTATTGATAGGTCGCGTACCTGTTGACAGATTGATATCTGTTGAGGATTGTTGCCTCATCTCAGTTGGTGCTGAGTATGTAAGCTGAGTCTTGCATAATGGAGTTGGTGCTCTTGAAGAGTTGTATTCTATTCAGTTGTTGCTGAAAAACCCCCAGATTGTTGTCCATAATAAAAATAAAATTGTACATACATCTTTTGTTCTTTGTGTTCATTGTGATCATGACTTGTTGATGATATTTTGTTGATATATGTTCACATCTAACTGGTTATAAATGACAACAAAAGGGTAATGAATGAATGTTGAATGTTAACTAAGAAGTTTNGTGTGTCCAACAAATATTACTTTTTGACATATTTTAAGTTTAAATCAATGCAGGTTTAAAAGATATAGACAAATAAGATTGATTAAAAAAATATACACTTAACTACTAATTATAATAAATACCATAGACATTTTGAAAGTTTTATGTTTAAAAAAGAATCTCAAATAAATATTTTTATGATCAAAAATGTTTTCCAGGACATACGGATATCGGTCGAGGTGGTGGGAAATATTGTGATCAAACGTACTTGGAAGCACAAAGTCAAACCAAAAGAAAATAAACCAAGAGTCTTAGCCCCGCCTTCTCTTGATCTAGAAGTTCCATGGGATTTCTTTGATGGTGCTATCCAAGGCCATCCACATGTTTGTGGAGCATGAGTGGTGTTTTTTATCAACCACTCACACTACTTTCACTTGTGGTATGTTCCATGATGAGGCTCAAACTCAAAAGCATAATTTACGATGCTCTAGACCCTTGTCTACTACACCAACAAATAAAAGGTCAAAAAACTTTAGGTCATGGGAGACTTGAAAATGGTTATCAAATCAGTCAACAAATGAAGTAACATGGAAATTATGCACTTGAAGAACTTCCTAGACGAGAACGATTATTTCCTTCAAAGCTTTGAGTGGACGTGCTTGACCCATATCTACAAAGAACTCAATCAACAAGTAGATGAGCTCTTCAAGCAAACACTGCCTCTCCTGAAGGGGTCTTTTGCTTTCGATGAGTACCTTGAAGGCCACCTACAAGAAACCATGCAATTTCATTTTTAAGGAATTCTTTTTGGTTAAGCACAGTTTGTACTTTTGTATCCTTTTGGTCTCTTATTGCAAGCTTAGAATTGTTTTAGTTTGGCCTGAAAGGTTGTAACGCTACTTTTGAGAAACTATCAGTTTTTTTTGTATAGATATCCATGTGTAATGTCCCTAATATGAACCCCATTTGTAATTGTACATATAGGTTGGTGAGTTGTTGGTACCAATTGTAAATGTAAATGTACATATAGGCTAGTGAGTTGTTGGCACCAAGTTTTGGTTTGTGCACATCTGAGTAGTGTGCGAGGATTGTTATCAAATAAAGGGTGTGCACATTTCACAGTGTTGCACGCACTTGAGTAAGTGTGTGGGGATTACCTTGAAGTGTGAATCAAACCGAGATGTGTGTGTGTGTGTGTTTGAGGCCAGAGAACCTGTGTGGTTATGGGGCTGGTGAGATGGGATGAAAATAGGCCAATGCACCTATCCTTGTAAAATGTAATCACCCTCAAGTTATTGATAATATCACATCGTTGCACACAAACAGATCAGATGAAAGGAGACAGGGGATAAACTCCATCGAAAAGAGAAATGGTGGGACATAAGCCCAAGGGAATATTTTATTAATATTTTTTAAAAGTATAATTATGGATATTTATTTATCCTAAGCTCCTGAGGGATGGGAACGAGTCACCAAGTGGCTAAAAAAAATTTTGAAGGTGACAAGTGTCCAATTATGACCATGCAAATATATAGTCGAACCTTAGTGTATTTTGGGGGGGATAACTCATTCCTTTTGGGAAATTCACTCCTTTTGTTCATCATCCAAACTATTTGAACTTCATACGACTATTACTGTTTCTGCAAGAAAATCTTGGGAAAAGGGATTTTTCATATTGTAACTAGAGTATTTTTTTCGAAGAGGCAGGTTGTTAGACCCATGAGCATTCTCTCCAGGTGAGATATTCATTATCGAAGAGGCAGGATTTTAGGCCTGTGAGAATTCTCTCCGTGTGATATATTTGTTGTCAAAGAGGCGGGTTGTCAGCCCTGTGAGCATTCTCTCTAGTTGAGAGATTTGTTGAGAATTGTTCCTTGGTGCATTGGGAATTAGTTACAAGGCTTCGATACTTCATGTCTGGAATGTTGTTGAATCCTTGGAAGGGAAGTGGGGCAGCCAATGGACTATGGAGAAGAGAAGGGGAACACTTCCTTGGGTGGGACAAGCATGTTGGGAATGAGAGACTGTAGACTAGTTGCAGCAGTGGCACTTTGGACTAAACAATTCTATTGATTATTATAACTTAGCCTAGCATTAGGAATCATCTTTACCTAGTGGATTTTAAGCCCCATCTTGGGGGTGACCTATTGTTGAAAGTATATGAGCAAGAGAGTATATCTCTAGGAGGAACGTCTAAGCTCTGTGTGCAGTTGGTGACTCTTTACAAAAAGCTAAGTGTTCTTTATGTGCTTATCCAATTGTCGTATGCTTAATTATCTATGTATGATGTGGGTTTAATTCTTGTATGATGTTGCATATAAGTAAATGTTGTTATTATATATAATGTTTGCAAGATACCAGATATAATAAATATGCAGAACATAAATAAAATGCTAGAAATGGTAGAATAACAGTAATATATCCAGCATAATCTCCACAGTAACACAGAAATGATATAAGAACAACAACAGAAATAGCACTTTGATTTAGAAAGCAATGTTCACAGGCCTCTTCGAGGGGGAAACCTCCAATCGAGCAGCGCTCTGTTACAATAATCTCCAAGATAGGGTTTTCATACCCTCGACCCTTATTTATACTAAATATGTCTATCAAGAGAAGCATCTAGAGGAAGATCCTTGTAGAAGTGGAAGCTTCTATTAGGTCTTCTTACATCCACCTTATTCTATTTTATTTAAAGGCCTTATTAATATTGACCTTTATTACATCTGAATATATTGATCTACCTATGTGCGGGTTAGGACCCTAACATGTTCGCCCCCTTAAAAACAACCGTGTCCTCGAGGCTTGTGATGTGGAAACTACAGCAGAATGGTAGTTGGTTACCAAGTGGCATCTGTTGGAGTCATATCGTTCCACTGGACTAGCACTTCCTTGATGGTTCTCTGACGCAGGCAACGCTCATGCTGGTCCAAAACTGCTTCTGGTTGTAGCCAAATGGATCCTTCTTCAGCTAAATCGGGAAGGTTGGTTTGAATTTGGCACCTAGTTCCAATCACCTTCTTTAAGCATGAAACATGAAAAAATGGATGTAGCTTTGACTGACTGGGCAAAGCTAATGACGCAGACCCCTCCCCAGACTCGCAGGTTGGGATCCACATAGGATCTTCTCCTTTCGGCCCGAGATATCGATTGGCTCTTCTATTTCCCTTTCGGGAAATCTACCCATAACAACACCTTGAGAAAATTTCTTCTTTTATTTCGGGATATCGGACTTCGCGATTTCGCGAATCCCACAGTCGAATGCCTTACCTCTTCGACCTCCGAAACCTGGATTTTTGACACTTGGCCTTTTCCTGATGTCAATTTCGGATTTTCTCCTTTCGCGATTTCGGGATTTGCGATGACGAGCAGCTCTACTCCTCGACTCTCGAAGTCCCGAAACCCAAATTACCGAAATCCTGAAATCCCTCATTTAAGGAAATCAACGGCTATGAACTCTCCCTTGATCCAATGGTCAGCGCAATTTCTCATACCGGGAATTCAATATGCTAACACTTGAACTCTCTGTCCTCTCCACCTTCCGATCTCCGAAGTCCCGAAATGTTGAAATGGTACTTCTCCTCGTTCTTTCCCACAAATCTCAACAAGAAGCCTCATGTCCTTCCACGTGTCACCTCCCCTTTTTTTTGGGTTTTCTCCTCTGTTGTGTCCCAATCTCTCTCCCTCAAGACTTCTGAAACTCCGAAGTTCCGAAAAACTGGCTTTCCCACACGAGAACCTCCTTTTCGCGTTTTCGGGGTTTTGATCAGCCAAGGATTTTGGCTTACACTTCAGACTTTCTAACCCCCAATTGCTGAAAATGGTTGACGACCTGAACAGATCAAAATCGACAATCCACTTGACTCTGCCTTTTGAAGGGTGGATCTATCCAATGCTTAACTCCCCTGCAACTTCCCTGGGTCCTACGGTCCTCGCTATTTCGTGGATTCTCCTCGGAGAATTCCGACCATCCAATCTCTTCCACAAAGAACCTCTGCAATCCTCTTCACTTTAACTTAGACTCTACATGATGACTAAAAACTCCTCTTTTTCTCTTCAACACCTTGAAGGCGTGAACTCCCCTAAGCTCCCTTTCGCTAACTCAAATCTCCTATGAGATTTCTGCACGCACTCCTTGCGGCCCTCTTCAAATACGTTTTAGTATTTGAACCCTTTGAATCTATGCAACTCCTTGTGACAGCAGTCTTCAACCTTCTCCTGGGTTGGTAAGCTCTGAACTTCCAACCAGCCTGCGCACACCTTGCATGGCTTCTGTGCCTGACTTGCACTTCTACGGAAAATGAGAACAATGGTATCCTTCCTGAGCTTTCAAAGATGAACTCTGAACCTGTCAACGCACTCCTTGTGGACGCTCCACTGCACTCCTTGCAGGAACTCTGACTCAAGAAGAGAAACAATTGAAACTCATTCCCTTACTCTCTCAGACTTCAAATACTCAACTTGAAATCATACATACATAGCATAAAAGCAAATGTACAACAGAAAGAGTAAAACAACCATAAGAATAGCGTTTAGCATGTATACACAGAAAGTATTAGAACACCATGAGTCTGAATCAAAGCTTCATATATATTAATTTCAGAACTTCTGTACATGGGTTCTTCTACACAGCTCTCTTCTTCTTCTCTTCTCTATGATTTATTCCTTCTTGATGATGTTAATGTTACAAATGATACAAGATGAGGGTGTCTATAGTCGGTTTTCCCTCCTACGCTCTAAATTGTCTAATCTGCATTTAAATCTACCTACTTACATTAATTATGCATAAATGCCTTCACCTACTATAGATGAGAGCAACCGCTCAAGATCTGTTTACAATATCTAAGTGTGCTTCCTCTTTATTACATTAATGTTTCAAAACATTTCAAAAAATGTGCGTTGGTGCTTTCCAGCTGTCTTCTGTCTTCGCGCTTGCTTGCTGCTTATGATGCTCCTGCATCAGCTAACTGATATGTGACTTGTCCCACATGCTTGAGAACTGTATCAGGACCATAAAATTTGGGCGCTAGCTTCTGACAATGCTCGACCTTGAGGGAAGTTTTCTTGTATGGTTGCAGTTGCAGAAACACCTGATCCCCTTCTACAAATTGACGTTCAGAGCGACCTTGATCTGCTTGTTGCTTCATGCGATTTTTTGCCATGACCAAGTTCTCTTTAAGGGTACGAAGAATATCCTCTCGAACTGTAAGTGTTTGGTCAACCGCCTGGACCTTTGAGGTACCTGGTAAGTATGAGAGAACTGAAGGTGGCTTTTGTCCATATACCACTTCAAAAGGAGTCATGCGAGTAGTGGTATGGTAAAAAATGTTGTACCACCATTCGGCTAGGGGTAGCCATTGAGCCCATTGATGTTGTTTTTCAGAAGAAAAACACCTCAGATATGTTTTTCGTTTGACCATCAGTCTGGGGATGATAAGTTGTGCTGAGATGAAATTGGGTGCCCTGTAGCTTAAACAGTTCTTGCCAAAAATTTCTTGTGAAAGTTGGGTCATGATCAGAAACAATAGAGTGCAGCATGCCATGAAGCTTGAAGACCTGGTCCATGAAAAGTTGAGCCACCGTGGATGCAGTAAA
>SNQJ01S0110947.1:2480-27340 GCA_010110895.2 Picea sitchensis | reverse complement strand
AGTAAGGTCTTCTTCGCCTTATTCACTTGCAAGGTCACCTTTCATTTCATCTTCTTCGTCGAGTGAAAGTTTTGAAGCTAGTAACCCGGTGAATAAGAGGAATAAGAAAAGAAATATTAAGAAGAAGAAAGATAAACAAGGGTCAAAACCTCCAACCACTGTCAAACATGTTGGAAAACAACCAGTTACTGTTAATCGTGCTGGGAGTGTTGATGATGTCAAGATCACCCAAACAACTTGTACTCCCAAGTACCCTTGCAGGCTTTGTAAGGGTAGCCATATTCTTAAGGATTTCCCTAGTCTATCCAAGGTCATAGAAGCATGGTCTACAACTCTTTTCCATTCCATGCCATCTGCCTCTAAAGAACATGCTAATGACCTCCCATCAACTAGTCACGATATAGTTGGGAAGAAGAAAAGTAGAGTCAATTTCCCATGCATGCTATGCAAAGGGAGTCATCTAACTCACCTTTTTCCTCGTATGGACGAAGCCTCAAAATTCTTGGAAGACATGACTGTTTCCCAGCCTCAACTTCCATCTGCTTATCACAATATTACTCTTGACCCACCTGTATTTGATGGAATGATTAATCTGGTGCCTCTGTTAGTCAATCCGATTGATCATGTCGTCAATATGGTTACGTCCTTAGTTGAACCAGTTGATAAAGTGGTTTATTCGATCCCTTCCTCGATCAATCCCACTCTCCCACCAAAGAGTGAAACCAAAGCGGTTGATCTGTTTCCACCTGTCGACCCCTTTCCCCCCTTGGAGAATGAAACCCAAGTGGTCGATTTGATCTCATCATCGGTCGATCCTACTCTCCCGATGGAGAGTAAACCTGATACTGCCTATGTTTTTCTTGTTGATACATAATCTACCATGCCGGTGGGTATTCCTCCTTCTCCCATGGAACCCCCTCCAAGTAATGAGGCCATCCGTTTTGATTGGGGTGTGAAAACTGGACCTCATCTTCCCTCTCACATTCCTTTCCAAACTACAATATAGGTTTTTGTTCGAGACATTCCTTATACACTGATAGATGAAGGTGTGTCTGATAGTATTTTGTCCTCTTTTGCTTGGAAAGATTTGGGTTTTCCTCAGCTTGTGTCGGTTACGTAGAATCTGTTAGCTTTTAACAGAAGAACTAGTCAACCTTTAGGGACCCTTCCTCAGTTTCCTTTAACTTTGGGAGGGAAAATTGTCTTTATTGACGCCATGGTAGTCCAAGACCCCTTGGATTTCGCTTTACTCCTTGGGCGAGATTATGTCTATGTCATGAAAGCTATTGTGTCTACTATTTTTTGTGTGATATCTTTCCCTCACGATGGACGAGTTGTGACTGTTGATCAACTTTCATTCATTGACCCTGGCTCGATTGTCTCCCTAAATGGTTCTTATATGCAGACGATATCACCCCCGCCACAGGTCAATTATGGGGTGTTGTCTCCCATGGCTTCGACTTTTGATGACTTAGATCCAGTAGTTGACATGGTGATCTCTTCGATAGGGTTGTTAGAGCTTGATCTCTTTACTCCTGTCTCAACCCTCAACATGGTGTCCTTACAGAGTGTGTTTCTTCCTTCCAGTGAAGACCTCTTGGAATCCATGACCGAGTTTTGTCCCTTGACATGGTGTCATTCTGGAGCATTGTCCTCTTAGAATCCATGATCAAGAGGAGAGACTACGAGGATAGTTTTTGCATCTCTGAGGCAACCTCGTTAAAAAATGAAATAGAGGTCTTTGAACATGTTTTTCTTATTTCAAGCTCGTTAAAAAATGAAACCACTTACGAGGATGGTTTTTTTCATCTCCGTGGAAACCTCGTTAAAAAATGAAACAGAGGTTACGAGCATAGTTCTTGTTTCTGTGTCAAGCTCGTTAAAAAATGTAGTTTTCCCCCTCTCTAATTGAGTCAAGTCCTTCATCTAGTACTTGAAGGTTCATTCCGTTCTCCTTTGCAGATTGGATGAAACAAAGATTGGGGGGAATTTTCCTGCCTTAGCCTCTGGACTTCATACTGAAGTTGAGCCACTAGCTTCTTAAGCTAGGGGCTAAGTACCAACAATGAGAATTTGTAGATAATGCATTGAGAAGTTCAAGCATAGTTTTTACTTTGGTTCAAGCTTGTGTAAAAATGAAACCACCTACCTCAAGCATAGTTTTCTTCTAGTTCAATCTTGTGTAAAGATGAAACCAGGTCCAAGAATAGTTTTGTTTAGTTTTAAGCTTGTGAAAAAATAAAATCTATCCCAAGCATAGTTTTGTTTTGTTTTAAAGCTTGTGTAAAAATGAAAACAATCCCGAGCTTAGTCTTTGTTCTTTCTCGTGGTCGTAAATCAATGAGAATGTAAACGAGTATACTTTTATCACTTTTTCGGACTCGTAAAGGTTATACGAAAAAGGAACCCACTGGAGTTCCCTTTAAGCTCTTTTTTAGACTCTCTAAACATGAAAATATTTTTGAGCAATCTTGTTCTTTTCATGCTCGTTGAAGTATTTGAAGAAATCATTTTTTGAGCAATGGTTTATCTCTTTTTCAGTCTCATCAGACTACTTTATGAAAAAGGAACTGAAAGAGTTCTCTTTAAGTGTTTTTTAGACTCTATAAACATGAAAAACCCTTGAGTTTTGTTTCTTTGGACTCATAAAACAAACATTGAAAGGCCCATGTGGGACCGAACCACTCCTTCCTAGGGTTCATTAAAAATACTCCGAGGGACTCATCCGAAGGATGATCTTACATTTAAAGAATATGTTATCCTCCTCAATCTTGTGTAAAAATAAAGAGGTACTCGCCAAAAATGGTGGGGCGGGGAAATTGGAAAAGAAATGTGTATAAACCTGTATTCTATGGAAGAGTCACCTTTGGACATGACACCCTTTCACTCGCTTCATGTCTAGGTTGGAAATTTGTTCTCGTCTCTTGGTCATACACCTTTATAAGATTACAAATTGGTCTGTGATTCCTGTTGTTGAGTCAGTGTTTCCAAGACAGTTGTCGTGTCGTCAATATGTTCAAAGAGAAGTTCAACCCGGAAATCATTCTATTGAGTTGGCCATTTCTGCAGTCCTTAAGACTTTTGTTGCATCGGCCATCCATGAGTCAGTTCTGAATTAGTTGTTACTCTGATCCATATCAAATCTTGTTACTTGTTTCGTGTCATTGATGGGGGATACATTAATGCCGTCCCATGAAGAGTCTTTTCTTGTCGACTTCAACTCATTATCCAGGAATTACACTTAGAAACCAATTGGCACCTTGTAACTTGCATGCCTCAATGACAGGTTTCCTTGCTTTCGATAGTGGTTTTTCATTATTGACCCCTGATTGGGAGATTTCGTCTAGTGTTCGACCTCATCTCATTGATTCACATTCGTTGGATTGTACTAGTGTACCTTGGGAGTCATTAAAATTAATGGTGATTTCTCTCACACTTGTTAATGGTATTCACTAATGACCGGTAATCAAGTGGTTTCTACCATGTTCGACTTCAACACATGTATTCGCATGGTTAGATTCGTACTATATAGTGGTGGAGATGAAGACCCTGAATATTTTCTCACGGATTCAGGTTGCATTGGAGTATATTCAGTTTGTACTGTTGCATAGATCCACATTATATGTCTCGTAGCTATGTTCAAATTTGAATCTTTAACACATAGATCCACATTGTATTTTTGATGGCTATGTTCAGATTTGAGTCATATTGGCATGGATCCACAGTGTATGTTTGGTGGCCATGACCTGTATTACTTGACATGGATCTTCGCATGTCAGCATTTATTCTTTGAGTCATTTGTATTCTGAGTATGGGAATGCCTACCTCAATGATGATATATTATTGTACTGTATTTCCTTGTTTGTTGGTAGGTTTCCGACTAAGTGTTCCTTGTTCCCTACACACACTCAACAAAGTATTTCAACTATCACTCTGTTCTAACTTCATACTTTGGGGGGCTCTCTATTGCACATTATTTTTGTCATCCGTATGACCTTTAATGATGTAAACCTATCAGTTTCCTTCAGAGGGGTTAGTGGCCTGAGTTCCTGAAGAAAGAAGGGAGAAGAACATTTCCTGAGAAAAGAAGTTGCATTCTCCTTTGTAAAAACCCTATTAAAGAGGATGTTCGGAGGTTTCTATATAGGCAGGGTGCAAAAATTCCTGATTTCCGCAGGCTTCACCATAGCTAGGTCGCGAAGTGTTCGTAGGTTTCTATATAGGTAGGGTGCGGAAATGCTCATACGTGGAAAAAATGAGCATCTTCTCGATGCTTCTAGAAGGAGAAACTTCCATGGTGAGGTGGCATCCGAATGGTTTGGATCTTACTCACTTTCATGATTTAGNTTTGGTGGCCATGACCTGTATTACTTGACATGGATCTTCGCATGTCAGCATTTATTCTTTGAGTCATTTGTATTCTGAGTATGGGAATGCCTACCTCAATGATGATATATTATTGTACTGTATTTCCTTGTTTGTTGGTAGGTTTCCGACTAAGTGTTCCTTGTTCCCTACACACACTCAACAAAGTATTTCAACTATCACTCTGTTCTAACTTCATACTTTGGGGGGCTCTCTATTGCACATTATTTTTGTCATCCGTATGACCTTTAATGATGTAAACCTATCAGTTTCCTTCAGAGGGGTTAGTGGCCTGAGTTCCTGAAGAAAGAAGGGAGAAGAACATTTCCTGAGAAAAGAAGTTGCATTCTCCTTTGTAAAAACCCTATTAAAGAGGATGTTCGGAGGTTTCTATATAGGCAGGGTGCAAAAATTCCTGATTTCCGCAGGCTTCACCATAGCTAGGTCGCGAAGTGTTCGTAGGTTTCTATATAGGTAGGGTGCGGAAATGCTCATACGTGGAAAAAATGAGCATCTTCTCGATGCTTCTAGAAGGAGAAACTTCCATGGTGAGGTGGCATCCGAATGGTTTGGATCTTACTCACTTTCATGATTTAGTGGGATCATCCTAACCTCCTCACCTTATCCTATTCAACTTATAAAAGGAGAGGATCTCTCATGGAGAAAGTTAGCTTTTGGGATTAGCTTGGATTGGATTGAGCTTTGGAGATTGTTAGCTTGGCTAGATGAGCCATTTTGTCCAGATAAATTGTGAATATTATCAGATCTATGCTCTCAGAATTCTTGGAGTGGAAGTGTGTGGGGAATGAAGGACAATTGGAAGGGACCTTATGACATCAAGGTCATGGTTGTAATCTCTCTTTCACATTTAATATGATACAGTAATATGACTATTTTCTATAAAGCTTCTTGTGTTTTATTGTATGATTCCTTGATCACATACATAGGTTTATATTGAGTTTATGCTATTACTACCACTTTGGTTGGTTGCATTCTTTTGCAAGATCATCATTGTATGAGTGTTGGAACGGAGCTAGTATGGCGATGGCGAGAGGAAGAGACATTTAAACGGTATGTCACCTATCCCTCTTTAGTTAGTAAATTCAATATTTAAAAATTAAGGAAAGCATCATTTTCTGGTGTGTTTTATTCTAGATCTAGGTGGATCTAGGGAGATCAGTTAGTGTCCACACCTACTGATTTATGCAATAACAACTGGAAACTAAATTTCCCCCAAAGAACCCAGATCTTTGAGATTTTCCTCCCAGAAGATGCCCAATTACCCAAGAATAATCCACATTACTCATCTTCCATTTTCACTCTCAAAGACAACCATATCATATCCATTCTTTCTTACCTATTAGGTTATTACTCATATGAATGGGTAGATGAGCCTATTTTAGGTTTTCTATCCATATTTTCTACAGAAGAAAGAGTTTCCATTAAATTCAATTTCAATCAATTTATGGCTGATAATATTCATGATCAGTTATTCTGGTTTCCAACCGAAGGGATGTTCATATACTCTTCAGTTATGGTTTACATGTTTTTATTTTACCAATTAGAAAGGTTCCCTTGTGCACTTCAGAAGTTAAACCAATAAGGAATCCCACAACCAGTGACATCATGGACCTCATTGGTGAGGAAAAATTCAACATAGTACAACTTCAAGGACTCCATAGATCAGTTCATTCACCCAGTTGTTTGTATGTTGAACAACAACACAGAGCCAAGGATCACTAAACAAATTTAGAAAGTATTGCACCTATATGATCAAGCTAAGATAGGGGATTGGTATTTATACCAAAATCATATAGAAATAAGGGTATATGGGTGTAAGTTGCCTCCTTACAAATTGTCCAAATACCTCCCAGTGAGGATTTTTGCACTAGAATATATAAGACAAATGGTGAATTCAAATGACATTCACTTTGTTGCAACAAAGAAAAAGTCTCAGCTCAAAATCAAAACACAGGTTGGACTTTTCATCTGCAACAAAAGATCAACAAGAGAAGAAGTAGATAACATATTGAAACAAATGAGGTTTCCTCTGAGTTACACTTGGGAATATGACCCATTTGGTGTCATTTCTGAACTCAAAATCAAACAAAATGAGCACTCCTTATGTTCACACACAGAGGCTAGAAGTGGAAAGATACATGAACCAGACAGAGTGACAGGAAAACACATTGCAAGAACTAAAGGAGAAACATATCTCTGCAACCACTTTATAGACTAATACACCCCAAAAGTAAGCAAAGAAGAGAGAAAGGAAGGAGGTTTCTCCATCAATCATAGAGGTATCAACTGAGGATTTCCAAGTAAACAGAAAGAGGGATAAAACCAGTCATACACCAGATTTACTCAAGGAGGGAGAAATGTAGTCCACCATATTCTTGGAGGGACCACACTCTTCAACCCATTCAGACAGTTTGGTTACATGCTCTCCATCATCATTAGCATATCAAAGAAACCCAAAAATTGCTCTTACAACTGAATTAGCTCATGGGAAAAAAGAGTCAAATATTTTTGACAAATATAAATAGATCAAGCAAAGGAATGAGCTCCTCAACAACAACACCTACACTCAGTTCTAGAAGCAGACCTCCACTAATAAAGACATTGTGTTGTCATATTTTGACATAGAAAGAGGGAGAATGCAAATGGCATTCTTACAAGCACAATTTCCCCATCCAATAACAACTACAGACTATAAAAACATTGCTTTTGAATTTGATGTAAAAGATGTCCATCCAGTGGACCAGATGTATATGCATAGGCAGATAGAAGAAATGATATTCTCAACTTTGACAAATACCTCAGTTATTGCTTCTAAATTGCAGGTATCCCTAAACAATATCCAGTCCCAACTGAATCTTTAGAAGATTTATTCTTTGGCCAAGGATAAAAAAATTGAATCATTAGAATAAATGGTTCTTAAGATTGGGTATGACCCAACAAATGTCAAGGCAACAAAGGAGTTGTTAAATAAGAAGAATGTTGATATAGAATATCTTAGAAAGAAGCTGAAGCTTCCAGTTATAGAATATTCACAAACCAAAGAAGTGGTTGAGACTGAAAGTCACAAAGAAGAGATGTTAAAGTTAATCATGGAAAAAATGCACAAATAAGAGAAATGGAAGCAGAAATGGACAAACTAATAAAAGAAAAGGAGAAAAACGGGCAGCTGGCCATGATCCCACTGGAATTAGTGCCTCTAACAAGGATCATAACAGCATAAGGGTCCACATCAGCAACAAGCACATCAAAAATCCCATCAACAATCCCAGTACAAGTTTCAGATGCATCTGACAAACTTGTAAAATCCATGGAAGATATGTCCATACAAGGGGAATAAATCAAAAAATTATAGGAAGAGGTAAAGACATTGCAGGAATTGAAATCAATGTTCCAATCCAATCATTAGGTAGATATGCATAAGTCTCAAAGGCTTATTCAACAGTTACAACAATTAGGGAAAGAGACTACCATGGAGAATACCTTAGTCCATGCTAAGGAAAACATTTGGATAGATATCATCAAATCAATGTCAAAAAAATTTCCTTCCATACAAATCATTTTTGAGAAACATGAATTAGTACAAAAAGCCAGGGGATCAATTGAAATCATCAAGGAATAATTGGGAGAAAGAACCATAGAGGCCACTGAACTTATCATATTTCTAAACTCCAAAAACAAACTGGAGTTAGAAGAACTAGAAATTAAGGACAGAACTGAAACCATCCTTGAGATTAAGAAGGTTCTAACCAAGAAAGTATTATTGTTGCAACTGGAAGAAAAATATCAAGTGATGGACATAGGTTTTCATAGGTTCTTCAGTAAGTTTGAGGTGCTACACAAGAAAGGGCTTCCTGGATTGTTAGTACTAAATGAAAAATTGATCACTCTACCCGATTACAAACAAAAAATGAGTATAGTGGCAAAGGACAATTCAAAGTTTGCAGGGATACATGGAAGCATTACTGGTAAATCTTTCCTGGAGACACTACAATTAGACTTAAGAATTCAACATGAAATCAAGGATATCTTCATCACTAATCCTACCTTCTCCAAATACACACAGATGGATGAAATATATAGGAAATTACTCAAGATTTCCATCCCAAGTAAAAAGAGGTGGGAATATCTATGCACATTACTTGAGTAGAGGAAGTTTTGGTTTTCTAGTCAGCATGGAGCAGTGGCTAGCCAAAGTCAAAAATATGAGTCATCAACCACTTCCACCAAATCAGTACCAGAGATCCAAATAAATCTGCAAAATTCCTACATTTTGTATTTAGAGATTTAGTTAGTTATATATTCCTCCATAATATCCTAATCATTTATGACAAGATTTGTTGTAAATAGTTGTATAAATACTTCTCTCTTCGAGGTATTATGGGTTTATTTTTGCAATCAAGAGCTATTGCGTAAATTTTCAAAGGATCGACCAGTAATAAAAGAGGCTTATTCATAGGATTCTTGTGTCAGATTGTTGGTGATGTGTGTTCTCTCTTTGTCAAATGCTTTTCTATTGTCTGTAATCATTGCATGTGTTTCCAATTCTAATCATTAAAAGAAAGTTAAAGAATAGAATTTGTTTCATTATACTTTGTCTCTGGTTTTTCAATGATATTCATGTTGTTCATATGAAACTAAGTAAAAGAATTATTAACTTCTCTTCTACTTAGTGGATTTTCCCCTCTTTTCCTCTTATTCATTTCATTCGATTCAAATAGATCCAACAATTTTACTACCTTTCCCTATGGAGAAAACCTTATAAAAAGATGAAACGGGTCCTTATATTTAAGTACAGACCCCATAGCCCAATGCAAAATTAATCATTCATTCAGCCATATATTTCAAATAAAAAAACACTGAACTTTCATAACTATCCTAACACTCAAAAATAAAAAAAATCTAAATCCTATAGAGAGATCCCTCTCTGAAGCTAGCAGGGCCAGATCCCAGCTTCCAAAGTGGTTTGGTAGTTACCTCTGTCTCTTCTTCTACAAACTCTGGAAATTACAAAGTGATAACAGGAGGTCCTACTAGATATTCTTAAAATGTCGATTCTTAATGTTCAATATGTAAATTTGACTTTTATTTAATTTGTGAGTTCATTGTATAACATAGAAAAATGTTGCTTAATGTTTACCTCACTATTTCCTCATACTTGGCATATTCTTTCCCCCTACAATTCCTTGGAATGTTCCTATTTCCTTGTTACAAATCTCGATTTATGTTGAGTCAATTCTTAGTTGTTATAATCATCCTTACTAATGTTATATTTCCACGATTATACTTAATGACATGAAAGGGTAGTTGAGGGTAGTAGGTCTAAGTTACGTTTATTAAATGTGGCTCACTGTTCTAATTAATGCCATCATTTAAATAAACGTCATTAGTGATTATGATTAGGCTTAGGTTGTAATTCTATAAATAAGGAAGATTTCAATGGGGGAATTGAGTATTGTATCTTGTCGATTTGACATTAATGGGAGGTTGCCCCTTGAATTGCTTACATAGTGTCCCTCAAATAAGGTGGCTAATAAAATTTTGGTATGCATAGTTTTGCCGTATTAAGTTTTATAGTATATTTGATTGCAAGTTGTTATTGGAGGACATGAAATCTCAACATTTTTTGTGTTGATACCTACTTTCAATAGCACTACGATGTTGAATCTTAAATAGTTTCCACTTTGATATTTTTATGTCTTTGTTATATAGACAAAGAATCTATTAGATATAGTTTTGTTTTTGCTATAATATATCATATGAAGTGTTTCCTTTTACTCTTGTGAAACAAGTTATCATGATGGATTTTAAATAAAATAAATATTAAATAAATAAGCTCACAAATCTCTAGAAAGAGAGAATGGCTTGTCTCTATAAATGTGTGCACATTAAATTTCCTGAAGTAGTTCTTATATGTGTTCTCCATGGTCATTGTTGTCAATGTGGAAAAAATTGATGAAGAGATTGGGCTTAGGAGGTTGGGGCACTTCAAGTGTTACTTGCAACATTTTAGCAACCTTTCCCATGGAAGGTCACTCATTTGGTCAGATTGAATACACCAAAATTTTGTCTTCACCATTCTCTCAACCACATCCAATTGAAATTGATCATCTCTTAGTCCACTTGCAATTTTTTTTTCCACTACCTCTTCCACGTTCCTCTCCAAAATAACTCGCTCAAAATATTTCTTTGGAAATAAGCGTTGAACATCCTCCACAATTGATTAACTAAATCATATATTCGAGGCTAGTTGATTTGGAAGGTGAGTTGTTACACACTCCTTAGAATATTTCTACTTCGACGGTGGTCATTGTTGAGAAAGTGTCCTCAGACACATAATTTTATTGATAAGGAAAAAGTGATTACAATATGAAGTGAGAATTCATAATCTACTTCTTAACCTCACTTGAAGAAGGAGCTAGTTTATATAGCTCAAATCTAAACTAAAATCTAGGAGAAAAACCAATCACATAATCACATGAGTATGATAGGTGTTAATATAAGTGGATATCGGTGGACACCCACCTTTTCCAACTGGCTCAAAACAACTTTCTGTTAATTTTGGTAATTTACTATTTTTAGCAGTTTTTCGGGTCCTGAACTTTCGGAGCCGTTTTGTGGCCCTAAACGACATTTTTTTGGGGTATGTAACGGTTAGATATTGTAAACATGAAATTTTTGTCAAGGGTTGTATTCCTCATATAGATCTTTCCAACGGGCTATAGTACACCTAAAATAGAGATCGTATGTAGAAGTTACGACCCCGGGAAGTTGATGTATTGACTTACCCAAACGAGGCCCACATGACTTTTGGCGCTTCATCTCCTAGGGTTAGGTTTTTGGATGTCTAGGGTTTTTGACACTCTTGTTTATTGTAAAAAGGCCTTCAGAGCCTCATTGTAATCATCTTCTTGCGAATGAACACAGTCGTCACATCTCTTCTCAGAGATAAGCTGCCACCATTCCAACAAGCTTGTTTTCCGCTGCATTTTACAATTTCATCTTATTTCCTTGTTAAATAGAAAACCAGTTTTACTGTATCTCTGTTATTATGTGTTAAGAATATGTTAATAATATGTAGTCATTTCATTCTACTCATAAAATATGAATCAGTGGTATCAGAGGGGTCTGATCCTTGTCATCTTAATGCATGTTCCCAACGAGGTCAGAGTACAAAGAATTGGGTCTCGAGCTTGTTTCTCTTGAGGAAAAAAGATCTCGCATGCCCAAGCAACCTATCATGGAAGGAGAAAAGAAATATGAAGGGATAGGAGATCCTTTCAAAATGTTGCTTGAGGAAGCCCTCATGTAATAGAGGAATGAGATGATGGATAGTTTCGCACAAATCCTTCGGCAACTACCAACAGGCGACACGTCTTCTTCGAGCGGAGGCGTCGCCCCTTTCAAGGTACAAATAAAATTCGATATTCATGTATTTGAAGTTCATATAGAGGCAAATTTTGTAGACAAGTGGTTGAATCTACTAGAAGGGTATTTTTCTATCCATAACTTTTTGAATAGGGAAAAGATTACTTTTGCGCTCCTCAAAGTCGTTCCCCATGTCAAAGATTGGTGGAAAAATTTCTGTGAGCAAAAGGAAACAGAGGAACCCTCATTATTTATAGTCACGACCACCTAGGAATCCTTCAGGGATGATATTAAGGAACAATACTACCCTTTTGGAAGTTATGACGACTTGTATACCAAATGGACCACACTGCGGCAAGAAAGAGACCAAGCATTGCCAGAGTTCACAAATATCTTCCATACCTTGCGCACCAAGATGGGTATCAAAGATTCCGAGCGACATTTGGTGCTCAAGTATCGTGGTGCTCTTCATAGATACATATAGACCAAAATAGAATTTTTGTACATCTCATCCTTGGTTGCGACCTACCGATATGCCGTCAAAATCGAGCAAAAGCTCAAACAAAAGACGTGGAAATTTGGGCCTAAGAACCCCTCACAGCAAAATGCAGGGAAGGGTGGCCCCAACCCACATAACAAATAACAAAGCAAATATGGGCAGTATCAGGAAAACCAGTCCAAGCCACAAGAAAAGAAGGACACCGAAAAGACAAAGAAAGATACCGGGAAGTGGTGTGACTTCCATAATATCCCTTGGTATAACACTGTTGACTACCGCTCAAAGAAGTCATTGGTAGCCAAAGTGAAAGCCCTTGAATCAGATGAGGGTTCTGACTCTGATTCAGAACCAGAAAGGGGAAGATGGATCATTGACATGGAACCCATTACCACTGTTGCTACCACCAAGCTCCAGCCTGATGAACCAGACGAGCCGGAAGAAGGAGAGTGCCTCTTCCATTCACAGATGTGGGTAAAAGGAACCCCGTTGCACTTCATCATTGATAACACCACACCCACAAACCTACACCATTGGATGGCTCTGTCAAGGAAGCGATCTCCGCATCAGCCAAAAGTTTCGACTATCGTACGACATAAAGCCCTTCAAAGACGAGGTATTGTGTGATGTTTCTCCTCTCGAATTTTGTGACGTTCTTTTGGGCCAACCTTATTTATGGAAATTTCATGTTGTATATGAGTCTAGGCATCATAGTTTTATTATTACTTTGAACAATAAATTGTACAAGATACCTGAGGTAGTCCCACCCAGTGTTATTTCCTTGATCTCTCCCAAGAAATGTAGGAAGTTCATCTCTTATATGGAGAATTTTTTCTTCCTCGTGATTCACTCTCGGGATGAGTCAAATATCACAGCCACATCTAGGGTCTTTGCAGTCGACCTCTCCACGTAGAATAAGCAAGTAGATAAGGTCATCAAAGAATACTCGGATATCTTCTCCTCACCTACTGGGGTACCTCTACACTATCAGGTCAAGCACCCCATCGATATAACCCCCGACGCATCGTTGCTCAATGGGCCAGTCTATGGTCGCTCTATGTTAGAGAATGAGGAGATCAAGAAACAGATCCAAGAACTTCTCCACAAGGGGCACATCTATCCTAGCTCATCACCTTGTGGGATTCCAATCGTGCTGGTACAGAAGAAATATGGAACCTGGTGGTTATGCATTGATTACCGAGCCTTGAATAAAATCACAGTCAGAAACCGATACCCAATTCCCTAAATCAACGACCTCCTTTATCAACTCACAGGGGCCAAATACTTCAGTAAGATTGATCTGAAGTTTGGCTACCACCAGGTC
Source organism: Picea sitchensis (assembly GCA_010110895.2). Classification (NCBI taxonomy): domain Eukaryota; kingdom Viridiplantae; phylum Streptophyta; class Pinopsida; order Pinales; family Pinaceae; genus Picea; species Picea sitchensis. The sequence continues at coordinate 13,769 of SNQJ01S0110947.1, read as the reverse complement.
CCAATAGAACAGACAGATGTATGGAAGACCGTCGTCAAGTCAAAGGAAGGCATTTTTTAATGGTTGGCCATATCCTTTGGTTTGAAAAATTCTCCAACCACTTTCATGAGGATGATGGGCGATATCATGTGACCATTCACCAATACGTTTGTAGTGGTTTATCTGGATGACATTCTCATTTACAACAAGTCTTGGGAAGAACACTTGCAACATATTCAACAAGTTATGCGCACCCTACAGAAGCACAAGTTATATGACAACTTAGAAAAATGCTCCTTCGGCATGGACAGGGTCCATTACCTAGGCTACATTGTTGATTAGAATGGCGTACATGTGGATCCAGCCAAGATCCAAGTCATTCATGATTGGACAACCCCAACCACACTCATTGAGATTCGGAGCTTCTTGGGACTTTCCAATTTCTACTGTAGGTTCATGTTGGGATTCTCCCATATTGCATGGGCCCTCAGCCAAATAACCAGAGGTGGTGGTAAGGAAACATTTGCATGGGTCCGGTCCCAACAACAATCATTCGGTGATTTGAAGTAGTGCTTGAGCTCAACCCCAGTACTTTCACTACCAGACCCGCAACGGCCCTTTGAGATCAAGACAGATGCTTCAGACTATGCTATGGGCACCGTTTTCACTTAACACGGCCACCCTGTGTCCTATAATAGTGTGACACTATCATATGTTGTCTGTAAGTACCCTACTTACGACAAAGAAATGTACTCCATTATTGGTGTAGACCCCCTTCTCTCCAAGGGTTGCACGACCTCCCGGTCTAGGATATTTCAGGATTTTAAGCCAAAATGGCCCTTTGGGTCCCCACTTGGAACCTTCAATGACTAAAAACACAGGTCCTTTTACGAAACTCCACTTGACTGAACTAGCACCGTGTGCAAGATTTCCCTCCACATGACCACCAGCTAAAACCTGGTGCTCAACCCTTGGAGCGTTTCATAACTTTGCGTTTTGTGAAGTTGGGTGATAGCTCACCTCCTTTCTCCTGACTCATGAATTCTGAATTCTCCCTGGATAATCGACGATCCTTATCTCTCTTGCAACCAACGTTTGAGATTTACTTCATGACTTAGTGTATCAGAGATTTTCACTTCCAATCCTTTGATTCAAAAAATTATAAAAGATCCTTGTGACTAATCAGTACACGACTTCTCCAAGATCTAACGGTCTAAAATGGTTCAGTTCCTCCCGCATGGATCTTAACCCTTAATCTTGTCCAAATTTCAAAGTTTCTTCTTCTGAAGGATTTCTCCCACTAAATCCTTCGTACTTGTTAGTCCTTCAAACTTTGAATTCCTCAAAGGGATTTCTTCGAAACTTAATCTATTTCTTGTCCTGTGCACTCCTTTCGACTAACCTCCTCACCACATTACGAGAAAAACCAGGTTATTTCCCTAACGTTTTCTCCAAGTCAAAGACTTTGCATATGCACTCCTTGCACTTAATATGCACACTCTACATACAAAAGTTCCACGCTATCTATTCTGAGCTTCGAGTCAAAAGACTCTCCCACACATGCACTCCTTGTGTTCGGTATGCACTCCTTGCATAACTTATAGAAGAGAAACACTTGAAAATTATTCAATTATTCATTCACCATGAACTTCATACATTCACAAAATTCATAACAACAATAAAACTATAAAACAGTATCAACACTGTACAATTAAATGAATTTTCCTCTGTTCTATTCATTTCAAAAAAACATGATTACAACTGTTATCTTCTTACAGACACAAAAATGAAAATACTTGTCTAAAGACCGAGAACACTCGTTTTTCTTCTTCCTTCTATCTAATTTCTATCACCTTCTACTCTAGCGATTACCTACTCAACTTAATTAAATGCAACCTAATGACTAATCAAGGCAAATATCCTACACCTATAATATTTTACAGTTGTGTAAGGATTTACAATCACTCTGTCATTTCAAACGGTGGCCCAACTTTACATACAACTAATTTAATTAATGAGAAATTCAAAAAATCTCCACACCGCTACCAAACTAGTTAAGAGTTGTTTTGGTCCTTTCAATGCATGAAGTGTTGAGTTCTCTTCCACCTCCACTCTTCTTGATTTGATAGCGATGTTCCTGCATCATAATCCTCTGGCCAAAATATTCATGGACTCTTGTCCATGAGCTCTTGCACTATTTTTCCATACTTCAATATATCAAGTTCAGTTACCCAACTTGAATCTTCCACTAGGTGATCCTTCCACTTCACTAAATATTCAAGGTGCATATTTCTTCTGGTTTTCCTTCCAACTCTCTGTTCCAAAATTTTATCCATCTGAGGTTTTTCTACTGTGGGCATATGTTCTTCCCACTAAAACTCTTCCTGATCATCTAATTCTCCCGCGTCATCTTTGTTATAAGGATACATGTCTGCAACGTTGAATATCAGTGATATCCCAACATTTTCTAGCAACTCGATCTCATAAGCATTTGCTGCAAATTTTCTAAGGATATTGCATGGTCCTATCTTCTTCATCTTCAACTTATTATATGTTCCTCTTGGAAACCTTTCCTTTCTTAGATGAGCTAAAACTTCATCTCCCACTTCAAATTGAACTTCCCTCCTTTTCTGATCAACTCTATCCTTATACTTTTGATTACTATCCTGTATCTTCCTCCTAACTTGATCATGAAGTCTTTGCATTTCTGTAGAAAAATATTATGCTCCAGTGCTCCTGAATTCATCTTGTTTCAAATCTCTCAATTCTGCAACCCCTCTTGGTTGTCTTCCATATACTATCTCAAATGGACTTTTTTCGATGCTCCTATTAACTGAATTGTTAAATGCAAATTCTGCCTCTGCTAGAATCTAATCCCATTGACGACCTTGTTCAGTGACTAAACTCCTTAAAAAATTTCCCAGAATCTTGTTCACCACTTCATTATGTCTGTTTATCTGAGGGTGATATGTTGAACTAAAAGATAAATTAGTTCCCAGCCTCCTCCATAGATTCCTCCAAAAGTGTCCTACAAACTTAGTGTCCCTGTCTGAGACTATACTTCTGGGCAATCCATGTAATCTCACAACTTCTATGAAAAACAAATTGGCTATGTGTGTAGCATCATTTGTTTTCTAGCATGGTATGAAATGTGCCATTTTAGAAAATATATCGACCATAACAAATATGGAATCACTTCCTTTCTAGGTTCTAGGTAATCCAAATACAAAATCCATACTAATTGCATCCCAAGGCCTTTCTAGAATAGGCAATGGCTGATACAACCCAATATTTTGTTTCTTCCCTTTTGCATGTTGAAAAATCTTACATCGGTCTACAAATTTCTTCACATCTTCCCTCATACCTGGCCAATAATACAAACTACTCAGTTGTGCAAATGTTTTGTCATGACCAAAATGTTCGGCTAGAACTCTACTATGTTTTTCTTTTAATAAATTATCTCTCATTGAACATCTTAGTATGCACAATTGGCTTCCTTTGAACAAAAATCCATCCTGGATTAAAATTATGCCCATAAATTGTTATCCCTCAACAAAGGATTTTCATATGCTTCATAAGCCTCCTTAAAATCTGGATCTTCATGATACATTTCCTTAAGGTGCTCAAACCCTAAGGTCTTCACTTGAAATTCTTGTATAACCAAAATTCTCTTGCTCAAATCATATGCAATGTTATTAGCACTTCCATAAATATGTTTAATGACAAAAGTAAAATTATGCATGAATTCTATCCATTTAGGATGTCGCTTATTCAACTTCTCTTGCTTAGTAATAAATTGCAAAGCTTGATTATCACTATACAAGAAAAACTCTTTTGGAATTAAATAATGTCTCCATTTATTCAAAGCTTGAATCACTTCATAAAACTCCTTTTCATATGTATAATATTTCTCCTTGGTGTCATTCAACTTCTCACTAAAATAAGCAACTGGCCTATTATCTTGACTCAAGACAACTCCAATGGCTATTCCACTTACATCACATCTCACCTGAAATGTTTTTCCAAAATCTGGTAAAACCAAAATTGGTTGTTCTGTTATCTTATTTTTCAACAATTTGAAGATTTTCTCAGCCTCCTCTGTCCAATTCAAAGACTTATGTTTCTTTTTCATAGTGTCCATTATGGGTGCACATATACCACTAAAATTTCTGATAAACTTTCTATAAAAACTTGTTAACCCATGGAAACTTCTCACCTCAAATATGCTCCTTGGTGATGACCATTCTTTGATTTCTCTCACCTTCTCTGGATCCATATTCAATTCGTTTGAAGAAATAACAAGACCCAAATATATGAGTTATGTCTTCATAAAAGAACTTTTCTTCAAGTTTATTAACAACTTTTCCTGTTGAAACCTCCTCATCACTAATGTCAAATGATTTAAATGTTCTTCCTCTGTTTTGTCGAAAACTAATATATCATATAGATATGCAATGACAAATTTACCTATGAAGTCTTTCAGTACCTCATTCATCAACCTTGTAAATGTACTTGGAGCATTTTTCAATCCAAATGGCATGACTAGCCATTCAAACAAACCTTCATTTTTCTTGAATGTTGTCTTCCATTCATCCCCCTCTCTCATTCTTATCTGATGATATCCACTCTTCAAGTCTATTTTTGAAAAAATAGCTTGCTCCACTCAAAAAATCCATCAAATCATCCATCCTGGGTAAAGGGAACCTATACCTAATGGTAATCTTATTGATGGCTCTAGAATCTGTACACATTCTCCATCCTCCATCTTTCTTTAGACTTAATATAGTTGGCATTTAACATGGGCTTAGACTTTCCCTGACTAAACCTCTATCCAACAACTCCTGAACTTGATTCTTAACCTCTTCATTCTCTCGAGGTGTCAACCTATACGTTGCTTTGTTTGTTAAACTGGCTCCTAGAATCAAGTTGATATGGTGGTTGATACTCCTAATGGGTGGTAATGAGTGAGGCAACTCATCCACTACTATGTCAGTAAAATTCTCTAACAATTCTTGGATTTCTTCAGGTAAATCATTCATGGAAGTATTGGTAAGGATAACTCTCAACTTCCTCACTACAAAAAATTGCATTTCTTGATCTTTCTTGATTTCCTTCAAGAGTTCCTTCCCACTCATTAGAAGTATTCTTGTGATGGCTTCTTCCTTTTCTTTCTTCTCTTTTATTGTTAGTAACATGTGGGTTCTACCATTTTTTTCCAAAGTATAAGTATTCTTCCTCCCATCATGAATGACATTCCTATCAAACTGCCATGGTCTCCCCAACAAAATATGACAAACATCCATGGGAATTACATCACACATAATCTCATCTTTATAGCTTCCTATTTTAAATTCAACTTTGCATTGTTCACTTACCATTACTTGATGTCCTTTCTACAACCATGATACTTTATATGGAATTGGGTGTGCAGTTGTCTCTAGCTCCAGCTTCTCCACCATTTCTGTAGATACTAAATTATCAGTGCTCCCACTGTCTATAATCATCTTGCAAAATTTGTCCTTTGTTTTACAAGAAGTCTTGAACAAGCTCGTTCGCTGAACCGAATCCTCTATTTATTTCTTTGGATTTAGAAGATCTTTCCTCATCATAAGGTTTCGTGCTCCTTCTGCTGCTTCTACTTCCACATTCTTATGAGCTTCATAAATGTGTGCCTCTTCTCCTCCTTCTTTCTTCCTCTCGAGGCATTCCCAAGACATGTGTCTTGTCTTTCCACATGCATAACATTTAACTCCACCTCCTCTACCTCTTCCTCTTCCTCGAGGAAAATAATTTCTCCCACCAAATGATCTTCTTTGGGAACTTCCTCCCCTTTCAAAGTGACCATAAGATTTCTCATTCTCATCCTTATTTTTCGATGCCTTATCATAGACAATCCCCTTACCTCTATTTATGCCTCTACTTCTATTTCGTTAATTCTGATTCCTGTCCAACGTTTCTTCTGCCTTTAATGCAATCTGATAAACATCTTCCACTATCCTTACAGTCATCATACTAATATCATCTTGGATTTCATACCTCAAGCCATTTATATACCTGGCAAATTTTTCATCATCCTTCTCTCTTTGTCCAGTCCTAATATTCAGCCTATAGAATTCTTTTGTATACTCTTTCACTGTCATACCCCTCGGTCTCAGGTTCTGCAACTTCCTGAACAAATTTATCTGGTAATCCTTAGGTATGAATTTAGCCTTCATTTTGGCTACCATCCTATCCCAATTCTTTATCTTTTGTTTGCCTTTTCTCCTTCTTTCTGCCTGTAGTTCATCCCACCACAGTGCTACATGTCCCTTTAATATGGTGACAACATGTCTCACCTTCCTTCCTTCATCGACATCCTCATAGTCAAAATACTTCTCCATGGACCTTATCCAATCAAATAGCTCTTTGGAATCCAAGTTACCTTCATACATTAGGGTGTCCATATTCACTCTAGCTCCCAACTTCATAACATCTTTCAAGAAGCGTTCATCGTCGGCATCTTACCCTATAGCTTCTTCAACTTCTATTTCTTTACTCTTTGCATCACTTACGTCTCCAGTGGCAGATTTTCTCCTTTGCATTGCTTCCATCACTTCCAACCTTGTGCGAAGTTCTCTCAATTCCCTTCCTACAAAAAAGTTTACTATAGGTGGATCTATGTGTATCCTTTGCGACATTATTTCAACTGCTCCTAACACACAAAATACAACTTCAAGTTTTTTTTTTTAGGCTCTGATACCACTTGGTGCATAACCCCTTCTCTCCACAGGCTGTGTGACCTCCCGGTCTAGTATCTTTCAATATTCTAAGCCAAAATGGCCCTTCGGGTCCCTACTTGGAACCTTCAACGGCTAAAACCACAGGTCCTTTTATGAAACTCCACCTGAGTGAACTAGCACCAAGCGCAAGCTTCCCTTCCACATGACCACCGACAAAAACCCAGGGCTCAACCCTTCAAGCATTTCGTGAAGTTGGGTGATAGATCACCTCCTTTCTCCCGACTCGCGAATTATGAATTATCCCTGGATAATCGATGATCCTTATCTCTCCCACAACCAATGGTTTAGATTTACTTTGCAACTTTGTGTATCAAATATTTTCACTTCCAATCTTCCCATTCGCAAAATTCTGAAAGATCCTCATGACTAATCAGTACATGACTTATCCAATATCTAACGGTCTAAAATGGTTCAATTCCTCCTGCATGGATCTTAACCCTTAATCTTGTACAACTTTCAAAATTTCTTCTTCTGAAGTATTTCTCCCACTAAATCCTCCATACTTGTTCTTCCTTCGAACTTTGAATTCCTCAAAGGGATTTCTTTGACACTTAGTCAATTTCTGGTCATGTGCACTCCTTACGAATGACCTCTTCACTATATTACGAGAAAAACCAGGTTATTTACCCAAATTTTTATCCAAGTCAAAATCTTTGCATACGCACTCCTTGCGCTTAATATGCACACTCTGCATACAAAAGTTCCACGCTATCTCTTTTGAGCTTCGAGTCAAAATACTCTCACACACACGAACTCCTTGCATTTGGTATGCACTCCTTGCATAACTTACAGAAGAGAAACACTTGAAACTTATTCAATTATTCATTCACCATGAACTTCATACATTCACAAAATTCATAACAACAGTAAAACTATAAAACAATATCAACACTGTACAATTGGATGAATTTTCCTCTATTCTATTCATTTCAAAAAAACATGATTAAAATTGATATCTTCTTACAGACACAAAAATGAAAATACTTGTCTAAAGACCGAGATCACTCTCCGCTCCTCTTCATTCTATTTAAGTTCTATCACCTTCTACTCTAGCGATTACCTACTCAACTTAATTAAATGCAACCTAATGACTAATCAGGGAAAATATCCTACACCTGTAAAATTTTACAGTCGTGTAAGGATTTACAATCACTCTGTCATTTCAAATGGTGGCCCGAATTTACATAAAACTGATTTAATTAACGAGAAATTCAAAAACTCTCCACGTTGCTACTAACATGGTTAAGAGTTGGTTTGGTTCTTTCAATGCATGAAGTGTCGAGTTTGCTTCCACCTCCACTTTTCTTGATTTGATAGCGATGATCCTGCATCAATTATGAAAGCCTTCCACCAATGGAGACATTACATTCTTGGGAAGGAGACAATCATCTTCACTGATCATAAGCCACTGCAGTTCATGCAGACACAAGGAAAATTACATAATGACCACCATCAAAAGTGGTCCACATACTTACAACAATTCCACCTCAACATCAAGTATAAAATAGGAAGCACCAAAAGCGTTGTTGATTGCCTCAGTATACCGCCAGTCACGACACTCACCATGGTACTAGAGTCTTGCGTCCATGAGACCTCTAGATGGCCCCAACTCTATGAGATGGACCCAGATTTCTCCACCACCTACCAAATGTTGGGTGCAAACGCAATTGTCAATAATTTCCATCTTTAGTATGGGTTGTTGTGTCGTCTGGGCCATATCTGCATTCCATCAAGCGAGGGAGAGAAGTTGATCTGGGAAGCCCACTATAGTCAGGTGGCAGGAAACTTTGGCATCGAAAATACAGTGGCGATGCTACAGAAACATTTCTACTGGCCGAATCTTTGATAGGAGGTCAGCAAGTATATCAGGTCCTACACTACCTGCGCTATTGTCAAACTGACCACTAAGAAACAGGGCCTATACACCCCCCTTCCTACTCCTGACAGGCCATGGGAATCCATCTCAATGGACTACATGTTGGGCCTCCCATCCACCAAGTGAGGAAATGACTACATTTTTGTGGTTGTTTATCACTTTTCTAAGATGGTCATTATGGTTGCCTACAAGAAGACCATCACAGCAGAAGCCACTGCCAAGATATTCTTTGAACGAGTTTAGGTACATTTTGGAATCCCACAAACCATTGTCTTATATTGAGACAGTCAATTTCTCAGCACATTCTGGTCGATCCTCTGGTCACTGTTGGACAACAATCTCACCAAATCCACGACCTTCCACCCCCAGAGAGATGGCCAAACTGGTCGTAAATCGAGTGATCGTGCATATCCTGCGCATGTATAATTCCAAGCACCCTCACACATGGGATGAGAGACTTCCCTATGTCCATCATAGCTACAACTGGTCCCTACATAGCTCAACCGGGTGCATCCCCTTTCAGGTGGGGTTGGGATTCCAACCATTGGGTCCCATAAATGTTGCAGTTCCCCTTGCGGTCACCTCGACCGACTCATATCTTGCTCCAACTGAAGCTGACAAAGCCACCTGTTTCATTGCATGGATCCAACACATCCTCCAATAGGTTCAAGATATCCTATAGAAGTCCAATGACAAGTACAAGTAGTGCCATGATCAACATCGGGTGCCACATAATTTTTCAGGTGGGTGACAAAGTTTGGTTGCACTTGCAGAAAGAATGCCTTACAAGACCCCATCAAAAGCTTCACCCACTCCGTTATGGTCCATATACCATCACCAAGGCTATGGGGGATAATTCTTTTGAGCTCAACATTCCTCCTTTCCTTGGCCTGCACCCAGTGTCAACGTGGACCTCCTTCGGCCTTATTTCCCACCATTATTGGACACCTCAGATGTAGTAGAACATATGACACCAACAGAGCTCAACCCCAACTGAATAAAATAGACATCCAGTGATCAAATTGTGGACACACATATCAACGACACTCGACAACAAAGGATCCAGCTTTATCGAGTCGTCAAAGTAGGGCATCTCCTGCATCAAGGCAAGTGGCTTACCCAGGGCCAAATTCAGTAGAAATTTCCTCATCTAATGGGGGAACGCAACGCAATGGATACCATTTCTTCCTAAGGAGGGAGGATTGATCCAGGTGGATATTAGTGGCCACCTACCTTTTCCAGCTGGCTCAAAACAGCTTTCTGGCAATTTTGGTAATTTACTATTTTTAGCAGTTTTTCGGGTCCTGAACTTTCACAACCGGTTTGAGGCCCTAAATGTTGTTTTTTTTGGGGGGTATGTAGCAGTCAAGTGTTTACATCATGAAATTTTCATCAATAGTTTTATTCCTCAGATAGATCTTTCCAACGGGCTATTGTACGCATAAAACTAAGATCTTATGCAAAAGTTACAACCCTGAGAAGTTGATATATTGACTTACCCAAACGAGGCCCATGTGACTTTTGGCACTTCATCTCCTAGGGTTAGGTTTTTGGATGTATAGGGTTTTAGAAACTCGTGTTTATTGTAAAAATTCCTTCATAGCCTCATTTTAATCATAATCTTAAGAATGAGCACAACCGTCACATCTCTTCTCAGAGATAAGTTGCCACCATTCCAACAAGCTTGTTTTCCACTGCATTTTACAGTTTTAGCTTATTTCCTTGTTGAATAGAAAACCAGTTTTATTGTATCTCTGTTATTCTATGTTAAGCATCTGTTAATAATTTGTAGTCATTTCATTCTTCTCATAAAATCTGGATCAGGTGTCCTTTACATAGAAGCTAGGTGTCCTTATCCTAACAAACTAGAATAAACTAATTTCTTAAAAACGTTTAATCTAGAAAATACTTAGACTATAGAAATTTAGGATTATGAAGCTAACAATCACCCCTTTGATCTGAAAGTTCATTTTTACAAATACCAAGTTCATTTATGAACTTAGTGAACTTTATTCTACCAAGAGTTTTGGTAAAAATATCTAAAGTTTGATATTCAGACGAACATAACTGAGGCTTGATGATGTCTTTGATGATGAGCGATCTGATGAAGTGGTACTTGGTGTCGACATGTTTAGTATTTGAATGAAATGTTGGATACTTGGCCATCTTTATTGTTGACTAACTGTCGATCAATAAGGTAGTTGGTGATTTTTGAGTTTCACCAAGATCCTTTAAAATTCCGCATAGCCATACAATCTCACATGTTGCTTCCCAAGATGATATGTACTCTGCCTCTACTGAATAATTGGCAATTGTTGTCTGCTTTTTACAATTCCAAGATACTACTGCTGAACCCATATTCATTAAATAACCTGAAGTGGATGTTCTATCATCAATGTCACCAGGAAAATCAACATTTGAATATCCAACAAGTGTAAAAATTTTGTTCTTTTTGTAGAGAAGACCAAAATCTTGTGTACCTTGAATGTATCTTAGTACCCGTTTTGCTGAATTCCAGTGACTTTCCCTTGGTTCCTGCATAAACCTTGAAAGTATATTGACTGAATATGACAAATCTAGTCGCGTATTTGTCAAATAAATGAGACTTCCAACCAATTTCATGTACTTTGTATTGTTTACGAATCCCCCCCCCCC
>SNQJ01S0110946.1:62234-82155 GCA_010110895.2 Picea sitchensis | reverse complement strand
TTTTTCTAGATACCTTGACTTTTGCTCATGGCTCACATGGTTTGACTAGGCTCATAGAGGTTGTATGTTCCCCCTGACTTTTGCACTAGTTTGTCTATGCTCACAAAGGTTGTACATTTTCCCTGACTTTTGCACTAGACTGTCTATGCTCACAGAGGTTGTACGTTCCCCCTGACATTTGCATTAGACTCACATAACATCTCGTTCATCCTAACTTTTGGTTTGACTCACAGAGGTTGTCCATTCCCCCTGGCTTTTGTCAATACCTCACAAGACTAGTTGATTCTCCCTGGCTAGCCTCAGGGTGGCCCATATGACCTCTCATTGGAGAATGACTGTCGATGCTACCAAATTTAACAAACACTTGGTCATATTTGACCATTTTTGGGACTTCGACAGCCTATCAAAGATGGAGTGCCAGACGAAGCATAGATCATGGGATCTCGGCCCACTTTTGGGCCCATTTTTGGGCTTTGAGAATATGTAATGGGAAAGGGATGTCGGCCCATGGGTTTACCCACACTTAGGTCCACTTTTGTATGTAAAAATAGACATCTAGGCATCTAGTAGAGCATGGAATTGTATCTATGTGATATAAGCTACGTGCCAAGTGCGATCTGTGTGATCGAGGTATTATGTATTCTATAGGCTTGTAGAGCTTAATGCAAGTCCCTGTGTGGAGATATAGAAGGCTTTGTATTGTAAGTTAGGGAAGAAGGATCTATCGAGCTGCGCAGATCTTATGTCCTATGCGCAACAGGTTTTGGTGGCTCCATGATTGTAACCGATTGAAGACGCTAATAAAGAAGGAGAGTTGGTGGACGTAGCCCCAGGGTGGGGGTGAACCATATAAATATGTGTGTTATTCTTTGTGCTTTGACTCAATGTGCTTATCTCTGCTTTTTCTAAGTGCTTTGATATATTTAGATAGATATATTTATGCTTTGTGCTTCTTAGATATATGTGAAAGTATATCTGATATGTATGAAGATGCTTAGTGTTGATCTAATGGATCTGATTTGTTTTACTTTTGCTAAGTTCTGAAATACTTTAGATCTAAATGAATGTTGCAATGCTCTGTGTTATTTGTGAAGTACAATAAGGGTTGAATATTGATGAATGGTCGATGTTAAGTGCCCTGTAAGAAATATAATCACAAATATGTGTCCCAGCTTAGGTTGCAGACACTTGACTCATGCAACCACCCCTGCCTCTACCTCGGGTGAGACTTCATCTGCTTCGCAGGTGTTGTCGAAAGGGTCGATATTTAGGGTTTTGTTGGTGCACTCTTGTAGCATTGAACCCTAGGTTTTCCCCTGTACCAAAGAGGGACTACAGATGAATTGGGAGTAGTACCTTGTAAACCAACTGGAGCTTGATTATAGAGAAGCGCAAGACCAAGGATATGAGTTCCACTTTAGATGGCTTCTCATACTGACGCAGACCCCTTTCCCCAGATCCGTAGATTGGGATCCGCACAGGATATTTTCCTCCTCTGGCCCAAAGAGCTCGACTGGACCTTCTATTCCCCTTTCGGGAAATATGCACCCACAACAAACCTTGAGGGATCTCCCCTTATACTTCGAGAGATCAAACTTCACGATTTCATGAATCCTGTGTTCAAGCGTCCTATCCTTTCAAATCCCAAAATGTCGAAAAATGTCAACACTTGACTTTCCCCTTTCTCTTTTCGGATTTCTCCTTATCGCGATTTCGAGAGTTGCGGTGTCATGCAACTCTTCCCCTCAACTCCCGAAATCTTGATTCTCGATTTGTCGAAATCCCCCTTTAAGGAGATCAACGGCTGTGATTCCCCTCTCGATCCAACAGTCAGCGTGATTTCGCGTACCGGGAGTTCGAGATACCAAAGCTCGAACTCTCTGTCTTCTCCACCTTCTGATCTCCGAAATATTGAAGTCCCAAAATAGTACAATATCAATTTTGGCTTTTCGGCTTTCGTAAGTTTGTGACTTGCGATGTCATGCAACTCTGCTCCTTGACTCCCGAAATCATGAAATTCTGAATGGTACTTCACTTCGTTGTTTCACAACTTGACGGGAAGTCTCCTATCCTTCCATGCGTCACCTTCTCCTTATTTCGGGTTTTTAACGACCCTTCAATAGTTCTTATCTATTTCAAGGTTTCAGGTATCGGGAGTCTGAGACTCTCGATCCTAAAATATTATGCCAACACAAACCCCGAATTCCCGAATCCCGATTTGCCGAAATGTCGATGCGCTCGCAAAGGTTGACCTTTCAACTACTCATCATTCCATCGGGATTTCGGACTTTCAAATGTCGAAATGCATGGACCTCTTATCCTCAGGATCCCTGAAATGCCGAATCCTGATTTGTCGAAATGGATTTCCTTTCAGAACTTCGCACTTCACAATTTTGCGAATCTTGATGCAAGGTTTTCGGTCCTCCAACCCACGAAACCCCCAAGTGGAATTTCACGAGTAGATCCAACGACCCTTGTTGGCTTGAATCTACGGTCCTATCTCTCCTGAGCTTGAAATTTTGAAACCACTCGTCGTAACTCTCCTACTCCTCTGCAAGATCTGATGGCTTCCGGGACTTCGTGAATTCTCCATGGAGAATTATGACCATCTAATTCCTCCTTGACAACTCCTGTGAAATGAACAAGGTATTCCTTCACGGAACTTGTCCACCTACAAAACAACGTCGTTGCGCGTCCTTTCAACACTTCAAGGCACTATCCCTCTTGAGCTTTCTTCAACAACTTTGACGACTCTATCTCTTCTAAGTTTTCTCCACAACTCAAGTCTATAAGAAGACTCATGCACGCACTCCTCGCAGCAATCCTTCAATACTTCCAAGTATTGAATTCTTCGACTCTGTGCACTCCTTGCGATAGCAGTCTTTCAACAATTCCCTCAGGTTACAAAACCTGAAACTCTACTCGGCCTGCACACGCCTTGCATGGCTCCTAAACTTAACCTGCACCTCTGCGAGAATGAGAACAAATGTTATCCCTCCTGAGCTTTCAGAGACGAACTCTGACTTCTGTCAATGCACGCCTTGCGGACAATTTCACTGCACTCCTTGCAGGAAATCTCTTACTCAAATAGAGAAACAATTGAAACTCATTCCTCACTCTCCCTCTCTTCAGATTTCATACGTTCAACAAGAAATCATACATACATAGCATAAACAGCAAATGCATGACAGAAAGAGTAAAACAACACTAAGCATAATATTCAACAAGCATACACAAAGAACATTACAACACCATGAGTCTGAATCAAAGCTTCATGTATTAATTCAGGACTTTTGTACATGGGTTCTTCTACACAGCTCTCTGCTTCTTCTCCTCTATGCTCTATCTTGACAATTCTCATAATGTTACAACTATACAATGAGGGTGTCTATATCATGTTTCCCTCCTACGCTCTAAACTGTCAAATCTAAGAATTTAAAGCTACCTACTTACATAAATAGGTTTTAAATGCCTCTATCTACTTCATATGAGAGTGGGACACTCAAGGTCTGATTACAATCAAGGAGTACACCCCTTCTTAATTGTCTCATTTAAGTTTGGCGCACCCCACTTCAAAATTAATTTTGAACATGTTTTCCCGATCTTGTGTCAAAATGCGTTGGCGATGCTCTTGTATCATACTCCATCTCTTGAAAATTTTCATGGGCTCCTATCCATGAGCTCTCGCACGGTCTATCCATGCTTCTGGATCTCTTCTTCATTTTCCCAGCTGGCATCTTTAACTGGATGTCCCTTCCACTTGACCAAGTATTCAAAGTATTCCTTTCTCCTTGTCCTTTTACTAACTCTTTTGTCCAGTATGCTTTCCATCTGTGGTTTCTCTGCAACTGGCATCTGTTTTGTCCACTGAACCTTTGGTTGTTCATTACCTGCTTCTGCTTCTTCAGCTTTATAAGGGTACAAATTTGAGATGTTGAATATTAGAGAAATTCTGATCCCCTCGGGTAACTCAATCTCATAAGCATTTGTCCCAAATTTCTTCAAGACCTTACATGGTCTGATCTTCTTCATCTTCAGTTTGTTATATGTCCCCTTTGGGAATATTTCCTTTATCAAGTGTGAAAGAATCAAATCGCCAACTTTGAACTAAATTTCTCTCCTGTGTTGATCTATTCTGCGTTTATACTCTTGGCTCGAGTTCTGTAGTCGTTCCTTCACCTAGTTGTGAAGTTCCTTCATTGCTTCTGTGAAATCTTCTGCACTAGCACTCCTAGTTGCACTCTGTTCTAAATACCTCAATTATGAAACTCCTCTTGGATGCATCCCATAAACAATTTGGAATGGACTCTGCCCTTTTCTCCTATTGATTGAATCATTATAAGAAAATTCCGCCTGTGGTAGAATATTTTCCCACTGACTATGGTGTTCTATCACCAAACTCCTCAACAAGTCTCCCAAACTTTTGTTCACAACTTATGTCTGTCCATCCGTCTTAGGATGATATGCTGAACTGAACAACAAGTTTGTTCCCATATTTTTCCATAAGGTTCTCCAGAAGTGTCCCACGAACTTGGTGTCTCGATCCGAAACTATGCTCCTTGGCAAGCCGTGAAGTCAAATGACTTCTTTGAAAAACAGATTCACAATGTGAGTTGCATCACTGGTTTTCTGACATGGTATAAAATGTGCCATATTAGAAAATCTGTCCACCACTAAAAATATTGAGTCGAACCCTCTTTGTGTTCTCAGTAGCCCAAATATGAAGTCCATGCTGACTGCATCCCACGGCCTCTCAGGTATGGGTAACGGTTGATAAAATCCTGCATTCTGCCTCTTTCCTTTTGAATGCTGACAAATTCTACATCTTTCCATGAATCTCTTGACGTCTACTCTCATTCCTAGCCAAAAATATGACTCGTTTAATTTTGAGAACGTCTTGTCATGACCGAAATGCCCAGCCAATCCTCCACTGTGTTTCTCCTTCAGCAAGTTCTCCCTCATGGAGCATTTTGGAATACAAAGTTGATTACCCTTAAACAGTAATCCTTCCTGGATCATGTATTCTATCCATTGAATCCTGTCCCTGAGAATTGGATTCTCAGTTGCTTCATATGTTTCCTTAAAATCTGGATCATCTTGATACATCTCTTTGAGATCATCAAAACCCAAAGTTTTGACTCTGAACTCCTGCAATAGAAAACATTTTCTGCTCAAAGCATCAGCAACTTTGTTAGCAGTTCCAGAAATATGCTTGATTACAAAAGTAAAGTTCTGCATGTATTCAACCCATTTAACATGTCTTTGATTCAACTTCTCCTGTTGAGTCACAAATTGTAAAGCATGATTGTCACTGTATAAGACAAACTCCTTAGGAATCAAATAGTGTCTCCATTTCTTCAATGCCTGAATAATAGCATAGAACTCCTTGTCATACGTGGAGTATTTCACTTTCGCTTCATTCAACTTCTCGCTGAAGTATGCTATCGGTCTATCTTCTTGGCTCAAGACTGCCCCTATTGCAAATCCACTTGCATCACATTTTACTTGAAATGTCTTTTTAAAATCCGGCAGCACCAAAATTGGTTGTTCCGTGATTTTCCTTTTCAACAAATTGAAGCTTTTCTCTGCTTCTTCTGTCCAGTGAAAAGACTTGTGTCTCTTCTTCACTGTGTCCATCATTGGTGCACTAATTCCACTGAAATTCCTGATGAACTTCCTGTAGAAACTATCCCATCCATGAAAACTCCGAACCTCAAATATACTCTTCGGTGATGGCCAATTCTTAATTACCTCCACCTTATACGGATCCATCTTCAACTTATCTGCAGAAATAACAAACCCCAAATAAATGAGCTCCATCTTCATGAATGAGTGTTTATTCATATTTATCAGCAGCTTCTCTTGTTGTAGCCTCTGCATCACTATAGCCAAATGTTTCAGATGCTTTGCCTCTATTTTACTGAAAATCAATATGTCATCAAGATACACAATGACAAATTTTCCAATGAAATCCTTCAGGACTTCATTCATCAACCTCATGAAAGTACTTGATGTGTTTGTTAGACCAAATGGCATAACAAGCCATTCATACAACCCTTCATTGGTTATGAATGTTGTCTTCCATTCGTCACCTTCTCTCATGAGAATTTGGTGATAACCGCTCTTCAAATCAACTTTTGAAAAAAAAATTGCCCCACTCAAACAATCCATCAGATCATCCATCCTTGGCAATGGAAATATGTACCTGATGGTTATCTTGTTGATTTCCCTCGAGTCAGTACACATCCTCCAGCCTCCATCTTTCTTCGGACTGAGCACTGTCGGAACAGCACATGGACTCAAGCTTTATCTAACCAAACCCTTGTCCATCAAGTCCTGGACCTGTCTTTTGACCTCTTCATTCTCCTGTGGCATCAATCTGTACGCTTCCTTATTTGGAAAACTAGCTCCAGGTATGAGATCAATTTGATGACTTATACTTTTGATCGGTGGCAACGAACGAGGTAGTTCGTCCACTACTATATCAACGAACTCTTCTAATAGTTTCTGAACCTCTTCCGGTAAATCATCTACCCTTGTGTTGGTTAAAACAATTTTAGGCTTCCTAAACACAATGAATTGTGGTTCCTCCTTCTTCTTAACCTCTCTAAGAAGTTCCTTCCCACTCATGAGAAGTACAGTGTTGCTTATTTCAGGTTTTACTTCCTTGTCCTTAATTGGCAACAGCATGTGAGTTCTCCCATTTTTCTCTAGGGTGTACATGTTCTTCCTCCCGTCATGAATCACATTCCTGTCATATTGCCATGGTCTACCCAGAAATAGATTACAAACATCCATGGGAATGACATCACACAATATCTTATCGTTATATCCCCCTATTTTAAATTCAACTAAACATTGTTTAGTGACGTTTACCTGATGTCCTTTTTGTAGCCATGAAACTCTGTATGGGCTTGGATGTTCAATAGTCTCCAGCTCCATCTTTTCTACCATCTCAGTAGAAATGAGATTATCTGTGCTACCACTATCCACGATGACCTTGCATGGCCTGTCTTTGGTTTTGCAAGCAGTCCGTAAAAGACTGAACTCCTTTGCACTGGATTCTCCGCCTCTTTCTCTAGCGTTAAGAGAACCTTCCTCATTACCAGTGATCTTCTGCCTTTAGCATCCTCTTCTTCAACATTTTTCCTTTGTGATTCGGCAATGTGAGTCTCACCACCTTCTTTCTTCTTATCTGGACATTCATAAGACTTGTGTCCAGTTTTTCCACATGTGAAGCATTTTATTACTCCACCTCTGCCTCTTCCTCTACCTCTAGTATGAGGAAAAGTGTTGTTATCAGCATATTGTCCTCTCTACTCGGCATACTGTCTTCTCTGTGAGCTTCCACCTCTCTCAGTTTGAGGTTGAGTTTTCTTCCACTCTTCCTTAGGCTTATGATTCCTATCTTGGACAATTGTTTTTCCTCTGGGCTGACTTTTGCCTCAGCCTCTTTGACCCTGCTTTCGGCTCATCTTCTCTTCAGCCTTTAGAGCCATCTGATAAGCATCTTCCACTGTTTGGATAGTCATCATGCTCATCTCATTCTGAATTTTGTATCATAGACCATTCATATACCTAGAAACTTTTTCATCATCGCTTTCCCGATGACCTGCTCTGATGTTCAGCCTGTAGAATTCTTCAGTGTACTCCTTCACTGACATCAGCTTCTATCTCAAATTTTGCATCCTTCGAAACAGAGTAATTTGGTAGTCCCTGGGAATGAATTTTGCCTTCATCTTCGCGATCATTCTATCCCAACTCTTGATTTTCTACTTGCCTTGGCAGCGTCTATCATCTTGTAGCTAATCCCACCACAATGTTGCATGTCCTTTAAGTCTTGTGACAACATATTTGACCTTTTTATCTTCCTCGACATCTTCATAGTCAAAATATGTGTCCAAATCTCTAATCCAATCTAGAAGCTCCTCAACATCCAGGTTTCCCTCATATACTGGAATATCCATTTTTGCTCTAGCACCCATTCTTGCAACAACCCTAATCAGGCATTCATTTGTTGCATATTCTACTGTGACTTCTTCTCCTTCATGTCCAGCTTCATCTTCGCTTTTAGATTCATTGACATCTCCAACACCAGCTATGTGCCTCTGTTTTATTTCCACGTCCACAAATCTGGCGCGTATGTCATGTATATCTCTTTCCATGGCTGGATTTTGCACCTGCCTACCCCTTTCTCTTGACATCTCCCTTTCCTTTGGCAGATCGAGTGATTGTCTGTCTCTTCTTCTCAGTGGCATAGCTGAGATTTCTTTCTCACTTCCCTATCTGAAGTATACAAATAGAGTCAGGCTCTGATACCAAACTTGATGCAGACCCCTTTCCCCAGATCCGTAGATCGGGATCCACACAGGATCTTTTCCTCCTCTGGCCCAAAGAGCTCGATTGGCCCTTCTATTCCCCTTTAGAGAAATCTACACCCACAACAAACCTTTAGGGATATCCCCTTATACTTCGGGAGATCGGACTTCACAATTTCATGAATCTGGTGTTCAAGCGTCCTATCCTTTCGACTCCCGAAATGTCGAAAACAGTCAACACTTGACTTTCCCCTTTCTCTTTTTGGCTTTATCCTTATCGCGATTTTGGGAGTTGCGGTGTCATGAAACTCTTCCCCTTGACTCCCGAAATCCTGATTCCCAATTTGCCGAAATCCCGAAATCCCCCTTTAAGCAGATCAACATTTTTTATTCCCCTCTCGATCCAATGGTCAGCACGATTTCACGTACCAGGAGTTCAAGATACAAAAGCTCAAACTCTCTGTCTTCTCCACCTTCTGATCTCTGAAATCCCAAAGTCCCAAAATAGTACAATATCAATTTTGGCTTTCCAGATTTTACAAGTTCGCGAGTTGCGATGTCATGCAACTCTGCTCCTCGACTCCCAAAATCCTGAAATTCTGAATGGTACTTCACTTCATTATTTCACAACTTGATGGGAAGTCTCCTGTCCTTCCACGTGTCGCCTTCTCCTTATTTTGGGTTTTTAACGACCCTTCAACAGTTCTTATCTGTTTCAGGGTTTTGAGTATCGGGAGTCCGAGACTCTCAATCCCAAAATCTTATGCCAACACAAACCCCGAATTCTCGAATCCCAATTTGCTGAAACGTCGATGCGCTCGCAAAGGTTGACCTTTCAACTGCTCCTCATTCCATCAAGATTTTGGACTTTCAAATGCCGAAATGCATGGACCTCTTGTCCTCAGGATCCCCAAAATGCTGAATCCCGATTTGTCAAAATGGCTTTCCTTTCGGGACTTCGCACTTCATGATTTCGCGAATCTTGATGCAAGGTTTTCGGTCCTCCAACCCACGAAACCCCGAAGTGGAATTTCACGAGTAGATCCAATGGCCCTTGTTGGCTTGGATCTATGGCCCTATCTCTCCTGATCTTGAACTTTTGAAACCACTCGTCGTAATTCTCCTGCTCCTCTGCAAGATCTGATGGCTTTCGGGACTTCGTGAATTCTCCATGGAGAATTTCGATCGTCTGATTCCTCCTTGACAACTCCTGCGAAATGAACAAGGTATTCCTTCACGGAACTTGTCCACCTACAAAACAACGTCGCTATGCCTCCTTTAAACACTTCAAAGCACTATCCCTCTTGAGCTTTGTTCGACAACTTTGACGACTGTATCTCTTCTGAGATTTCTCCACAACTCAAGTCTGTAAGAAGACTCTTGCACGCACTCCTTGCGGAAATCCTTCAATACTTCCAAGTATTGAATTCTTCGACTCTGTGCACTCCTTGCGATAGTAGTCTTTCAACAATTCCCTCAGGTTACAAACCCTAAAACTCTACTCGGTCTGCGCACGACTTGCACGGCTCCTGTGCTTAACCTGCACCTTTGCAAGAATGAGAACAAATGTTATCCCTCCTAAGCTTTCAGAGACGAACTCTGACTTTTGTCAACGCATGCCTTGTGGACAATTTCACTGCACTCCTTGCAGGAAAACTCTTACTCAAATAGAGAAACAATCGAAACTCATTCCTCACTCTCCCTCTCTTCAGATTTCAGACATTCAACAAGAAATCATACATACATAGCATAAACAGCAAATGCATGACAGAAAGAGTAAAACAAAACTAAGCATAATTTTCAACAAGCATACACAGAGAACATTACAACACCATGAGTCTGAATCAAAGTGTCATGTATTAATTCAGGACATCTATACATGGGTTCTTCTACACAACTCTCTACTTCTTCTCCTCTATGCTCTATCTTGACAATTCTCATAATGTTACAACTATACAATGAGGGTGTCTATATCGCGTTTCCCTCCTACGCTCTAAACTGTCAAATCTAAGAATTTAAAGCTACCTACTTACATAAATATATTTTAAATGCCTCTATCTACTTTAGACGAGAGCGGGACGCTCAAGGTCTGATTACAATCAGGGAGTACGCCCCTTCCTAATTGTCTCATTTAATTTTGGCGCACCCCACTTCAAAATTAATTTTGAACATGTTTTCCCGATATTGTGTCAAAATGCATTGGCGTTGCTCTCACTCGCTTTCTACTGGAGATGCTCCTGCATCACATACTAATCGCTTTCATTGCCTGGGAGCTACTAGAAGGTGCCACTTTCCTGGATATCAAACCCTTCGAACCACTGGCTACGAATTTTTGTATGCTATGGAACTCCAACGACATGAAAAAGTAGTGGAAATCCAATTCCTTCTTCCATACTTATTACAACCAGCTGAAACAAGCCATCTAGTCCGAGCCTCAGATGACCCTGAATACCCTCCACAGGTTTCTACCCTTAATGAAGTTTGGTGCGGGCCGCCACTTTATTTATATAACAGTGTGCGTTGATGAGTATAAGCAGCAATTACAGTCTTATTACAAGTTGACCGAGGAAGACATCGAAGAGATCACCAAGGACTGGTCAGCAGACCTTCTCATTCCAGCCAACCCTACAAATTTGTTTGATGTAGACAGGCTAGAAGCTACGCAGGATACACCCGGACCTAGTAAGACAAAAAATACTGAAGAGGTTCACGATATGGACAATACATTTGTAAGGACTGCCTCTATCACACCAAATGAAGAAGATGATGGGGAAGAGATAGAAGGCGTATAAATTGAACAAAAGAAAGGTGAAGTACCACCACCTAGGGACGAAGAGGACTCATCGAAGAAAATAAAGGTTTTGCCTCCGAAATCTTCCTCCCGGAAGAAACCTCGAACCCCTGTAACCAAGATGCGGACTACCCTCACATTGGATTATTATAATTTCATCATTGCATCTATGAACGATTCTTCATAGGAGGTATTAGAAAAGTAGGAGGTGAAGTAGGAGAATATGTATAATTTTATCGATATTGAACTCCAAGGAGTACAGCAAGCACTCCAGTCTAGCCGCACAGTCTCCACTGCGCCTCTGACAACAGGAACAGTAGAACCAGAAGATGAGCCAACCTAATTGCACCATATCGCCGATAAAGTTGAATCTTGCCTTCGATGAGCTCAGGAAGAGACAGTGCAATCCATCCAGGCTTTGACACAGGTACAGGGAGTACTTTTCAAGAAGCGCAGTTCTACCAAACGAGAAAAACTTGATCTTCAAGCACAGTGGGACAAAGAGAAAGCAGAGTTATAGCAGAGCAAGGAGCAGTTGATCCCAGAGAAAGGAGCAGTTGATCGCAGAGCAGCTAGAAATAAAGAAATAGGTCAACAGATCACTTTTCTCTGTGACCATCATAGAAGTGAGAGTTGAAGAACGAATTCCACAGCAGGTGGCACAGCTTGAAGAAGTGATCCAGCAGCTTCAATAGCGCATCACAAACCTGGAACTTTGTACTGTGCCTGAGACTCCTCAAGAAATCAGAGACCTAAGAGAGGCAACTTCTCGCAGCGCAGTTGGCAGAATGAAAGATCTTTCCTTGGAGTGAAATTAGTTGAGCTATAGGAGTGCTCAGACGTATGAAAACCTCACGAAGAATCCAAAGTTACAAGCATTGGAGTCGCAGCTCCAAGAAGAAAAGAAGCACGCAGATACATTACAGGCGTAGCTGAAGGCCTTGTCACCAGTCGAAAGGATGAAGAGGTTTCCAGAGCAACGCACCGCCCAGTAAAACATCCACATGATCCAGACCAAAGTGATGGAAGGCTCTCAATGACTACAACTAGTGCAAGAGAAGGCATGCCAACTGTTCATCAAAGTTGAAAGCCAAGGAGTAGAACTTGAACAAGTTGTGAGTGCAGCAGAATAGTGCCTAGAAGGACCAGTAAATGACACACTCATCTAGGATTTCACTGAGAAAGAGACAGTAGCATTGCAGCAGGTCGAAGCAACTTGAGAAAAGATCGAAGAGTTCGAAGCAGAATTGCTCAGACCAGAGTGACTCAGGATGAGTCACAGGTGAGTATTGGGGGCTTGTTGTCCCTTGACCAAGTTTTGGGAACACTTGGTCATATTTGACCGTTTTTGGGACTTTGATAGCCTATCAAAGATGTAGCACCAGACAAAGCAAGGATCACGGGATCTCGACCCACTTTTGGGCCCATTTTTGGGTTTTGGGAATATGTAATGGGAAATGGATGTTGGCCCGTGGGTTTACCCATGCTTAGGCTCTCTTTTGTATGTATAAATAGACATCTAGGTATCTAGTAGAGCATGGAATTGTATCTATGTGATATAAGATACGTGCCAAGTGTGATCTATGTGATCGAGGTGTTATGTATTCTATAGGCTTGCAAAGCTTAGTGCAAGTCTCTGTGTGGAGATATAGAAGGCTTTGTATTGTAAGGTAGGGAAGAAGGATCTAGCGAGCTGCACAGATATTTTGTCCTATGCGCAACAAGTTTTGGTGGCTTCATGCTTGTAACCAATTGAAGATGCTAATAAATAAGAAGAGTTGGTGGACATAGCCCCAGGGTGGGGGTGAACCACATAAATCTATGTGTTATGCTTTATGCTTTGACTCAATGTGCTTATCTTTTATTTTGCTAAGTGCTTTGATATATTTAGATAGATCTATTTATGCTTCGTGCTTCTTAGATATATGTGAAAGTAGATCTAATATGTATGAAGATTCTTAGTGGTGATCTACTGGATCTGATTTGTTTTACTGTTGTTAAGCGTTGAAATACTTTAGATCTAAATGAATGTTGTGATGCTCTGTTCTATTTGTGAAGTACAATAAGGGTTGAATATTGATGAATGATCGATGCTAAGTGCCCTGTAAGCGATATAATCACAGATCTATGTCCCATAT
This sequence comes from Picea sitchensis, assembly GCA_010110895.2. Taxonomy (NCBI): domain Eukaryota; kingdom Viridiplantae; phylum Streptophyta; class Pinopsida; order Pinales; family Pinaceae; genus Picea; species Picea sitchensis. The sequence goes on along the minus strand of SNQJ01S0110946.1, from coordinate 68,908 downwards.
TAGGTTGCAGACACTTGAGTCCTGCAACCACCCCTACCTCTACCTTGGGTGAGACTTCATCTGCTTCGCAGGTGTTGCCGAAAGGGTCGGTAGTTAGGGTTTTGTTGGTGCGCTCTTGTAGCGTTGAACCCTGGGTCTGCCCCTGTGCCAACAATACATGTCTTTGTGGATGTAGACTAGGATGGAGATCTAGATCTTAGGAGATATACAAGCAGTTATGTGTTTAACCTTTTTGGAGGAGAAATCAGTTGGATGAGAAAAAGACAGGTTGTAGTGGCACTTTCAACTACAGAAGTTGAATACATGGCAGCCACTCATGCAAGGAAGGAAGCAATATGGTTACAAATATTTTTTTCAAGAGTTGGATTGCAACAACAAGCTGTAAGGATAGATTTTGACAGTCAGAGTGCAATTTTTATAGCAAAGAACCTGTCTTATCATTCAAAGACAACGTATATTGATATTCAATATCACTTTGTGAGAGACATGGTTGAAGAAAAGAAAGTGTTGTTGATGAAGGTGGACACTTTGAAGAATGTTGCAGATTCATCAACAAAATCTGTGAGCACTGAGAATTTCTCTTGGTGTAGAGGATACATGGGCATTGGTGCCCTGGATTGTTGACTATGTGACCCTTTAACCCCCTCTATGCAAAGAAAACAACAAGTGGGAGAATGTTGGGTATGTGTTATATTATGTGCATGGAAAGAGGTAGTGTATGCTACGTTGCATCAGGCGCACATGGGGGGTTTGAGTGGGGTGGGGTGTTAGGCCCCCCCTTGGGTGGTCGCAGGGGTTTGGGGGTAGCACCCTCAAGAAAAAAAAATTGCCTCGAGAAACATGTCACATTTTTTCCTCGTTTTTCATGTCTATTGTTGGGAGGGTTTTTGACATATGGTTTTTTTCGATGGTTTTCTATTTCCAATTAAGGAATTAGGGTTGTTGACTAATCCAGGTCATTGATTTAGGATTTTGGATATCGTTGGATCCTATATGTATATTGTATTGTAAACAATGTATCACTATGAATGAATATAGAATATGTTAGTTTTCCTAGTTTGGGTTTCCAAGGGAAAAATATCTGTCTAATTTGTGTATTTGTCATTGTATATTTTCTATTCTTTTATTGAAAATATGTTTGCAGTAAAATATCATACAAGGTTAAAATATATAGTAGAAGCAACAGAGGTATCAGGGATAGAGGAAACAACAAGTTGTCAGTTACAACATCAAAGGTAGTGACAAAGTGTTCTACAGTTATATTTCAGGGCAGTTGGATGGGGCAAGGAAAGGGGGTTGTAGCCTCCTTCTGGTTGGATCCATAAAAATAGGGATTTGGAGCTTCCTTCAGGTTGCAGCCTGTAAATAGGGGGTTGGATTCTCCTTCCATTTGTAGCTAGAGAAATAGGAATTTGGTGCTTCCAATGAATGTACTCTTTGACAAATAAGAAAAACGTTATGTGTTTTTTCCCACAATGGGTTTGTTAGATAGTTGGATTAGGTTGATGGACAATTGGTATGGACTATTGGTTGTCATTGATGTCAACCCTTGGAGAGTGATATTGTAGATTTATGTCAACCCTTAGTGATTGATGTCAACCCTTGGAAAATTCTGGTAGCGAATTTTGGTAGCACAAAGGCATGGATAAGAGACCCAAGTCTGTTTGAGGTATAAAGGCATGAATATTAGTGTATTTATAGGTAAGACTATTTTGTATGGATAGTGTTCTTCATTATTTTTCTGATGATATGTTGAATGTCACATAACTCCTCACGGTTAGAGAGTTATGTCCATATGAAGTTGGAGAACCCTTGTGAGTTATCTAGAAGCCCCTAGAAAGTCAAATAAGTCAATTATTCAAGAAGATCCTAGAAGAAGTGTACTAGTCAAATTGATGGTAACTAGGAGTTAATCATGGGTATAGTTTTTGCATTAAGAAAATAATTAAAAATAAATTAGTTGCAACAAGAATTTGTGATTTTGGTAATTATGGTAAAGTAGTTGTGATGAGAAGATTGAATAGTCAAAGTGGTTGACCAAGAAATAAATTAAATAATAATGTGGTTGTTGTTGTGACCTAGGTCTACACCCCTACCCTTCTCCCTCCTTTACACTATCCATCCATCAATTATGAGTTTTGTGGTTTCTTGCTTAGCTTATCCTCCACTATTTAATTATTCAGCTTCATGACCCCTGTCTGTCTTTGCATATTTGCACCATTGTTTTGTTTTCTTGAAAGAGGTCACATGTTCTGGTTTGAATTTGGAATACTCATCATCATAGTTTCCACTAACTAAGAATACAACAGGTCCACCGAGTCTTTGTGTGTGTGCAAGAGACGACCTGGTTTGACAAATCCTTTAACAACTCAGTAAGCTTCAACAAAACTGGCGACCAATCAAAACAGGCCATTCGAGCTCTAAACACAAGCAAATAACATGATCAAATTTCAACAGTGAGGATCGAGCCTTCAAGATAGATCGAAAGTTCCCATGCGATTAGGATTTCAAAGGCATGATGAAAATATGTTTTGTTGCAGAGTGCCTAAATCCAGCACTAATCACCATCAGCGGTAGCCTTCTCCTCCAGATCAACAGTCCTTATGGCGTTTCATAGCCCCCCTCCGACCTTTCTACCTTTAATGGTGTGGGGGATGGGGGGTCCAGAATAGCAGTTTCCTCGTCACGAGCCCCACCTAACATGGCAACTTCTCATCATTTTGTACCCCCCCCCCTCGTCTTTAATCCACTTACCACCTACCCCCCCTCTAGAATCCTTCCAACCTTCCTCCCGATACCACCCCTCTCACAACACACCAGATGTCCTCCACTCACTACTCTCGCTTGTCACTACATGACACTTGTTCCCCACTCACACTACCACTACCGCTCACCTCTCGCCATTTGTTCCCTCATTTTTGACACCTTACCTCTCGCTTACACTTATCTTTTGCCTCCCGATATTGTCCACCTCGCTACATCTACTCCTCCTCTCATCACACGCCACATGTTACCTCCCACATCCATGTAATCTACATCCACCCGCCTCATCTCCTATTGCACGCTTTCCTCCATGTCCCCCTCTATGACTATTGGGATAGTAGCCATTCCAGCAAAGATTTTCGAAAGTACATATGGTAGCTGATGAGTTGAAACTAAGTGCACTTAACAGTCGAGATATTTGTTGCAGACAGATGGTTATGTCTCGGTCTCAATTACAAATCACTCCAAAAATTTAGTAAAGGAGCAGATGATCTACCCATACAACCAGTTACCCTCCATAAGCATTAAACAACTCGCAGGCATGCTAGGGCTTGATACAGAACTTTGTTCTGTCACTCCTAGTTTTCCTACCAGTCACATTTCATCCAGCGTATGCATCAATTCATTCTCAGAGACAGTAGCAGTTTTTAGTTAATCAATTCCAGAATTATTTTAGATTAAATTAATAAGTGGTCTTCTGTGTGTGATAAGAACCACTCTTTGAGTTAAATTTCATTGTGAAATATACATGTTGTACTCCATGAAAATGTTTTAGTTAAATTAATAATTTGTTCTACAATTAGTTATCCAGAGTTATCTCTCAGTCCCATATGGATCAGAACCTTTGCAACTCTATTAAATATGAATTCTTTGTATGTTTTAGGGGTTGGGAAGTTTCAAAACGAAAGTAGAAGTAGCAGAATAATTGGACATGCTCAGTTAATTGTAAAGTTTTCTACCTAGTGAATATATGTTGATGACAATTGTGTTCTCTTACTCAAATCTTTATGTGTTGATTCTTATCTTGAATGCATATTTTGTGATGTGTACAATGTACATTTCCTTATTCTTTTAGCTACTATTTTAGTTTATTTTTTGTTGATTATGCAACCTGTTATACAGCTATTGTTCAGCGACAGATCCACTATTTTGCAACATGTTGAATGATTTGCATCTAGATGTTTGTATAAGTATTGAGATATTATTTAGGTCTTAATTTTCACACAGCAAGTGATTCATTTCATTTCTTGATTTTTTTGTCTTTGTTTGTCTTTTCATACCCTCAATTTTCGTTTAATACCCATACCATTAGCAAAGAAGAACCTACTTTTATATTGTTTTCCATGTCCTACCAGGGCACCATATTTGAAAACCTATCCTTGAGCTTACCAACAATACCTACTCGTAAAAAAACAATCATTACAAACTTGAGGTGGCCTATCTTTTCCCTTTAGCAGTCAGGTGCAGACCTTAGGACCAACATCTTCTGGCATCGTTGCCGGGGAACGTAGTAACAAAATATATTTCTCTGGGAGAACAACGTTGATTAGATATGACCTTTGATGGTTAACAAATTTCAGACACATATAGACTACCATATTTCACCTGGCAACTCCACTGAGTAGAATTCACAAAAGAAATACTAGCACCCAGAAAAGGATTCAAAAGATCGAAATCTAAACATAGAAAATCCACCAAGGCTCATACTAATATTGAGAATAACACAGTAGTCTATGAACCAAAAAGGAAACTAAGAAAATCCACAGTAGCTCAGAGATATACCTCCCCCCTCAAGGGTAAAGTTACACACAAAGAGTCTACTTATTTCCATCATCAAAAGCAGCTTTAATTTCCTAGCCCTGAGAATCATAATTCTAAGGAACCTCAGACATCTTCAACTCATGATTCTACTTCATCGTCCAGCCCAACGTCCACCCCTGTAGCTCCCATAAATCTTCATATTCAAGTTACCCAAACCATGGTTTCTTTTAACAGGATGGATGTCATAATTGTTGTTAGGCATGCACCCCTAGTTTTTCCTATAGGATTGCATTCCCTCCCAGACACAGATTACATGAAATATTTACCAATATATAATGGGGAAGGTGATGTAACTATTGAGGAATATCTGGTAGCCTTCTACAAGTTTGCATGAAACTTTAACATTGAATATGCAGATGTGTGGATGAGGTTGTTTGTGTAGATCCTGGATGGGGAAGTAAGAAAATGGTTAAGGGATCTTCCTCCAACCTCCATTGCAGATATTGAGGCATTGGATGAAACTTTCATAAAACAATGGGGAGATAGGAGATATTATCTCTACTACATCACTGAGTTTGGGGCCCTAAAGAGAAACAATGGTGAATATATTTTAGAATTCACCAAGAGGTTCAATAAGATGTATGGTAGAATCCCAGAGGATATTAAACCAATTGAATCCTCCACCAAGATCACTTATGCCAATGAATTTGATGCATAGTTCTCCTTACTGCTAAGGGAGAGAAGATCCACCACATTGTTGTCCATGCAGGAAGCAACCATTGAGGTTGAATCCAATATATTGGCATCAGACAGGTTAAAGACTAGGTTTGATAAAGACAAGAATAAACAGAGAGAGGATTCCCCTACCTCCTCTAACCCAGCCATGTATGATCCCAAACTTGATGAAATGACCAAAACTTTGAAGGATCTGACATCTGAAATAGATAAACTGAAATGGGAATCTAAACAGCCAAACAGGGATTTTCAAGGGGTTGGAAACATAAATCCAAACCAATTTAGAAGGACTAATGATGCCCCTCAGATAATGCAGAGGGAAAGGATAAATGTTGATGATCAAAGGGTAGTGCCTCCTTTCCAGAACAATCAGATTGAGGAAATGGATGCAGACAGTGATGTTGTGGATGATACTGCTATACGTTTAAATGAAACATATTATTAAGCCAGTCGTTTAACACAACAAGAATATGAGGTAGCACAATTGTCAAATCATTTTTGTAATCAGATAGGGGAAGGGGGAGTTATTCAAGGCCAACCCTAGAAAAATATGATTTGAGGACAAGAACAGGAGCTCCCAAAGCCACTGCCTCTGATCAAAACAAACAAGTTGAAGCCAAATCCGAGAAAAGGTATGTCATCTGAAACTCAACAAATTCCCCCATCTAAACCTGCAGTCCCTAAAATAAAGGAATCTTATAGGCCACCAGCCTCTTTCAGCATGGAACATGAGTTAAGTAATATCAATATCCATGTGCCTTTGACAGAATTGATGAAGAATGAACCATTGAAAAAAACTATCATGAAATTTCTGCATCCAACTTCTCTTAGTGTATCTTCTGATGTAATCAGTTTGCAGGATGAAAACCCAGCCATTACAGTGGGTCCACACATCGAGGATCACTCTGATGCTTCCTCGCCATTCTATATATCTTTAAATGTTCATGACAAGATCCTGCATAACTCTCTCATGGACTCTAGAGCCTCACACAATGTTATGCCCAAAGTTGTTATGGAAGAACTGGGTCTGGAGATCACCAAACCTTACCAAGACTTGTATTCCTTTGATTCTAAGGAAGTAAAATGTATGGGACTTGTTGGGGTCCTATAATCATAGGTAAATTGATTCTTCATATTTTTATTTGGCATTTCCCCCATGATGAAGACATCTGTCTTGCTGGGCTCGGTTGATTCCATTTCCCCCTCCATCCATTTCACCTGATCCTTCATCACCTTGTTGCACCCTTCATTCTCTCATCCTTCACTTCTTCACCCCCTCGCCATTTTCGTCCCTACATTGCAATAAACAAGCTTAGGATAAAAACATTAGGTTAGTAATAAATGGTTAGTGGCATTTTTAACACTAGTTAGCATAATAAAGTAATATTAATTAAATTAATGTAGTTAGATTAATA
>SNQJ01S0110946.1:35771-51355 GCA_010110895.2 Picea sitchensis | reverse complement strand
GATTCCTTGAGTTAACTCCTCACTACTTTCTGTTCAGTCAGTTAATTGAAGACTAGTTGACTAGTTAACTCAACTAGGTGGCAGTTCACTCCCGTAACTGCCTGAGAGACTAGAATAGGTGGCAGTTCACTCCCGTAACTATTGGTGTGTGTAAAAATCACTCTAGACCACCACTATGGTGACTTGGTTCACCTCAATTCGAACTAATTGAGTTATATAGAGTATATCATGTGTAAATTATTCATTATTCACAACGGTTAATGAGATTTCTTTCCATTCTTTCTCTCCTTCTTCTTCTTTTTCCAATTCTCTCTGCAAATTTGTGTATCATTTTTTAGCTAGATATATTATGTGCAGGTCAACACATTTACATTCAGACCCCCTCTTCTCTAATCCACTTACCGCGTACCCCCCCTTCTGGAATCCTATCAACCTACCTCCCGATATCGCCCCTCTCACTGCACGCCATCTGTCCTCCACTCACTACTCCCACCTGTCACTACATGACACTTGCTCCCAACTCACACTCCCTCTACCACTCACCTCTCACCACCTGTTCCCTCATTTTCAACACATTACCTCCTTCTTACACCTGTTTTCCGCCTCCTGATACCGTCCACCTCTCCACATCTACTCCTCCTCTCATCACACACCACCTGTTACCTCCCACATCCATGTAATCTACATCCACTCGCCTCATATCCTAATTCAAGCTTGCCTACATGTCCCCCTCTATGACCATTGGGCCAACATCCATTCCAACAAATCTTTTCGAAAGTACATATGGCAGTTGACGAGTTAAAACGAAGTGCACTTAACAGTCGAGAGCTTTGTTGTTGACAAAGGGTTATGTCTCGGTCTCAGTTACAGATCACTCCAGAAATTCAATAAAGGAGTAGAAGGTTTCCCATACAGTCAGTTACCCTCAAGAAGCATCAAACATATTGTAGGCATGCGAGGGCTCGATACAGAACTCTGTTCAGTCACTCCTAGTTTTCCTGCCAGTCACATTTCATCTAGCAAATGCATCAGTTCATTCTCATAGACAATAGCAGTTTTTGGTTAATCAATTCTAGAATTATTTTAGATTAAATTAATAAGTGGTCTTTTGTATGTGATAAGAACCACTCTTTGTGTTAAATTTCAGTGTGAAATATACATGTTGTACTCCATGGAAATGTTTAAGTTAAATTAATGATTTGTTCTACAATTAGTTATCCATAGTTAGGTATCAATCCCAAATGGACAAGAACCTCTGCAACTCCGTTAAATATGCATTCTTTGTATGTTTTAGGGGTTGGGAAGTTCTGGAAGGAAAGTAGAAGAATTAGAAGAATTGGACCTGCTCAATTAATTGTAAATTTTTCTACCTAGTGAATATATGTTGATGAGAGTTGTGTTCTCTTACTCAAATATTTATGTGTTGATTCTTATCTTGAATGCATATTTTGTGATGTGTGCAATGTACATTTCCTTATTCTTTCAGCTACTATTTTAGTTATTCTTTTGTTGATTATGCTACATGTTATACAACTATTGTTCAGCAACAGATCCACTATTTTGCAACATGTTGAATGATTTGCTTCTATATGTTTGTCTAAGTCTTGAGATATTATTTTAGGTCTTAGTTTCACACAGCAAGTGATTCATTGCATTGCTTGTTTTTTTTGTCTGTGTTTTTCTTTTCATACCCTCAATTGTCATTTAATACTCATACCATTAGCAAAGGAGAACCTACTTTTATACTGTGTGGCCTGTCCTACCAGGGCACCATCTTTGAAAACATGTCCTTGATCTTACCAACAATACCTACTCGTAAAAAACGGATCATTACAAACTTGAGGTGGCCTAGTTTTTCCCTTTAGCAGTCAGGTACAGACCTTAGGACCGACAATTGAAACAAGAAGTTAGTTAAGGGAAAAGAAGTTATGAATTGACTAATTATAGAAAAGTTAGTTGCAACAAGAATTTGTGAGTAAAGAAAAATTATTTAAATAATAAAGTAGTCAAAGTGGATGCAAAAAGAAGTGGTGATTTTACTATTTATGGATAAGTCAAAGTGGTTGAAAAAGAAATTAATTAAATAATAAAGTTAGTTGCAACTAGGAGTGGATAACTTACTATTTGTGGAAAGTGGTTAAGTTAAGTGGGAAACGTGGTTAAGTTAAGTGGAAAAAGTGGCTAATTGGACAAAGTGATTAAGTGGACAAAAGTTGATACTTCTAGAGGAAGCTACTTGGAGAGTATAAATAAGAGAGAAAGGGTCTCCCATTAGCACCTATTGAATATCATTGAGTATCTATTTTGTAAAAGGTTATTTGGGCAGGTATTATTGATAGAGAAAAATTGTGGCAGAAAAATCATGGCAGAAAAAGTGCGGCAGAAAAATCGCGGTAGAAAAAGTGCGGCAACAAAAGTGCAGCAGAAAAAGTGTGGTAGAAAAATCGCAGCAAAAAAAGTGTGGCAGAAGAAACACGGCAGACAAAGTGCGGCAGAAAAATCGTGGAAGTAGATTCGTCGAAGAAAAACTGCTGCAGCGGAACACTACAAGAAAAAAAAAGGTATGGTTCTCATATGTGTATTTTTGAACTATGAATCTAGTTCAAGGTTTGTCTTGTAAATATGTTGGATGCCCTATTGAAAGTTTAGGGCTTGTTGTAGAGTTGATCTAAGGCATATATACTAAAGTTTAGTATTGGTTCATGTTTGATGGATTTTAGTTGAGGTATGTTGCTGAAGTTATTGGTACAGATAAAGGTTGTATAACAGTGAGGTTGTGACACATGATTGATGTGAGGATTTATGGTATTTGATTTATGGAGAGTGTGGTGCATTGCTAGAGGTATCTTGTTGGTTATATTGGTGTATTTTATTGGTATATGGTAGAGGTATATGACTAGGTACATGGATGAGATACATCCTTGAAGTACATGGTGATCTTGATACATCTTGTTGAGGCATAGTTTGGTTTGTTTTTGATACATGATTGACACATGTTGTTGGTTATATTTGTATAGTGTTGATGTACATGATTGATGTGCATTGTTGGCACATGGTTTGAGTGATATTCTTGTGATTTTGGGTATGAGATCTATGTTATCAGATCTGATATATTGAGGAGATTATTGGTACATGTTGTTGGTGTATTTATTTTTGTTGGTACATGAAAGGCACAGGTACAGGTTGGTTACAGGATAGTGGTGTGGGTTGATTACAGGTCAATGGCACATATTGGTACATGTTTACAGCAGTATATTTCACAGTGACAGTGTAACAGTGGTTCCATCATTCTACTTATATTTCAGGGCGGTTGGACGGGGCAAGGATAGGTGGTTGTAGCCATCTTCTGGTTGTAGCTAGAGAACATAGGGGAATGTAGCCTCCTTCTAGTTGTAGCCAGAGAATTAGGGAGTTGGATCTTCCCTCAGGTTGTAGTCTAAGAAACTAGGGGGTCAAAGCCTCCTTCCAGTTGTAGATAGAGAATTGGAATTTTGTGTTTCCTTGAATGTAATTCTTGACGTATAAGAAAATCATTATGTGGTTTTCTCCTGCATTGGGTTTCCACATAAATATTGGTGTATTGTGCATTGTGTGGATGTGTTTGTTATTATTTATTATGCACTGATGAATGTTAATTATTATGATACAGTAAGATATTGATGATGAACAGATGGACATGGTTGAATAAGTAAAACAATATACATTGTGGTTTAAAGGATTAATAATTGGTATAATTGCTCATTATTGATTCACCCACCCCCCTCTCAGTAATCCAATGTAGTTTCCATGTAAAACTTTGGTGTACTTTGTTTATGTGTTGTTTATGCATTGATTTATGGTATTGATGTTATATTGAATGTTGATTGAATATCATTGAATATTTATATTGTGGTTAAAGAAAGAAAAGTATTAATATTGATTCACCCCCCCCTCTCTCAGTATTCCAACATGCCCTACCTCGCCCCATTCAATGATCCTCCTCTCCTTCAATGTGAGAGGGGTTGGGGGCCCAAAAAAAAATATAGCCTGCAAGAGGTTACTCCTAAGCCTCAAGATGGATATAATTTTGATTCATCAGACAATGTGTTTGAGTGAAACCTCTAGGGAGACTATTGAGCCTTGGCTTAGGAATTGGTATTTTTGTGTTGTCTATGTCAATGGTTTGTTAGGGGGATTACTAACTAGTTGGAGTCCCGACTTTAAATATGTAACTTCTTCCTCCTTTCGGTCATTTGTTTCAGTCAATTTAAAACATAAAGACATTGATTTTTCTGTTATGTTCCAAATGCTTAAATTATCATAATAGAACAAAAGTACACAACATGTAGAAAATGTGAGCATGGAGCACAACTCCAATATAACTAATTTACACAATAACTCCTTAAATAATAGGAGAACTTCCTCCAAATAGCCAAATGCATTCATACATCATAATTCCCCATGTCATAATAATGAATACATGATCTCTATATATACCTATTCACACATTACAGACGAATCCCCTTTACTATTAGGTCGGCCCTATTACACATATATTTACACATTACATGTACATTTAGCCCCATATGTTCCCCCCTTTGTGTTAGAAAAATAGGATCGTGGAGCAATAAAATAAAAACAAATGCAAAAATAAAACCAAAGAAGATACACAATACAATAGAGACAGAGCTATATGTGGTTCACCCAGTGTGGGCTACGTCCACCAAAAAAATTGCTAGTTCATTCCTTTATTATTATCCAGCAAATGAAGGGATACAACTTACATCACACTCATTGTAACTTCCTCTTCTTTATCTCACATTATCCTCTCTCTGAATACAATATTCACAATGATACATAGCCGGAATACATTTCCCTCATAAAAGAGCGTTGCCTTCTAGGGAAAAAAACCCTAACATAACTTCTATCGTCAGATCTGCAACCTTATAATGAATGGTCCAGATTTACTATGAAATTACAATATACATTTACAAGGCAATTTTTCCTTTGGAGAACGTTATCCCCCGAACCCCCATCGAGGTCCCACTTTCCCCTAGACCCCCAATCGGGGGGATGAGCCCCTTAAAACCCCCCTGTGTGGAGGGGTGTATAGTCTTCATAAGGTATAAACACGGCTGAAAACAAATACCTATGAAATAGGAAGATAAGCAGGCTCCACAACCAACGATCTCCCACTTGGAGACTGGTCACAAAAACTACAATGTTGTTGTACATGTTGGAATATACTCCACCTTGGACCTGGAAAAATTATTATCTTCACCTTCATGCTTTAAGACCAACTGAAACTGAGCGGGAACTTAGTTTCTCCCTAGTTACTCCATTTTTTAACATGTCTGCAGGATTTTGGCTAGTGTGTATCTTTTCCAACTTCAAATGTCCATCTTCCAAAATGGATCGTATGAAATGGCACATGAGTTGTATATTCTTAGTATTTGAATGGAAGGATGAGTTATTTGCAATATGAATGGCACTCTCATTGTCATAGTACAACCTGTTATTCTCTTTCTTCTTTCCCAATTCCTCCATAAACCTTTGTAACCAAATCATCTCTTTATTAGCCTCTATAGCAGCAACATACTCTGCCTCTGTTGTTGAAAGTGTGACAACCTTTTTCATTTTCTAAATCCAACTTACTATTGTTCCACCTACAGTAAAAACATACCTTGGGGTTCTCCTCCTTCTATCTTTATCACCTACCATATTTGAATCAACATATCCATGTAGAACAGTCTTTGAACCTCCAAAACATAATGCATGAGTAGCAGTACCTCTCAAATAATTGAGAATCCAATTTACTACCTCCCAATGTTCTTTACTTGGATTTTTCATATACCTACTCACAACTCCCATTGCATGTGAAATATTTGGTCTTGTGCAAGCCATCGCATACATCAAGATGCCAATTGTTGATGAATAAGGGACCCTGGAAATGTATTATATCTCCTCCTATGTCTTGGGACACATTTCTTTGGTTAATTTCAAATGGTTGGCCAAAGGTGTACTAATTGGTTTTGCATTCTGCATTTTAAACCTCTCCAACACCTTCTCTATGTACTCACTCTGAGACAATGTCAAATTGTGATTTTTCCTACCTCTTTTTATTCTCATACCAAGGATTTTCTTTGCAGCACCCAAATCCTTCATCGAAAATGAATTAGATAATTTCTTCTTGAGCACATTTATATCCTGCATATTAGACCCTGCAACAAGCATGTCATCTACATACAATAGCAAGATAATATAGCTTCCATTTTCTAGATTTTTAAAATAAACACGGTGATCATAATGACATCTACTATAACCTTGTTCTGTCATAAACTTTTCAAACTTCAAATCCCATTACCTTGGAGCTTGCTTTAGGCCATACAATCTCTTCTTCAACCTGCATACCAAATTTTCCTTCCCTTTTACCTCATACCCTATGGTTGTTGCATATAAATCTCTTCCTCCAAATCCCCATGGAGAAAAGTTGTTTTTACATCTAATTGTTCAAGATGTAAATCTTCTACTGCCACAAGACTTAAAATAGTCCTAATGGAATTCATTTTAACAATAGGAGAAGATATTTCATCCAAATATATACCTTTCTTTCGTGCAAACCCCTTTACAACAAGTCTAGCCTTGTACCATTTTCCCTCCATCTTCTTCCTTCAACTTGTACACCCATTTATTCTGCAATGTTTTTTTCCCTGCAAGCAACTGAACCAAATCCCAAGTCTGGCTATTTACCAGGGAATCCATTTCCTCTTTCATTCCTTTCTCCCACATATTTTTAGTGTCTACCTGCATTGCTTCTTCATAACATTCTGGCTCACCAGAATCATTCAACAATAAATAATGCAATGAAGGAGAGTATCATTGAGGGGGTCTACTTAACTTGCTAGATCTTCTAACAAAACTTGTAGGAGTTTGAGGTACCTCTTGCTCCTGTTGTTGTACATTTTGATTTTCTAGTACCTTTGGAATTTCTTTTTCAGTGATCTCATCAAGCACTTTGTATTATGGTCTTTATTTTTCTTGTTTCTTTCATTGCAACTAATATTTGTACGTGACCTTCTCATTGAATATGAAATCTCTACTCCTAATGATTTTTGGATTTTCATAATCCCATAAGAGATAACCAAAATCATTAACATTGTATCCAATAAAGGTACACTTCTTGGATTTTTCCTCAAGCTTTGTTCTGTTTTCTTTATCAATATGGACAAATGCTTCACAACCGAAAGTATTCAAAAAATAATAGTTTACCTTTTTACCTTTCCATGCCTCCTCTGAAATGCCACCATCCAAAGAGCTTGAAGTTCCTCTTTTTATTAAGTAAACAACAGTATCTACAACATCTTCCTAGAATTTCAATCGAAAAGAAACATGCAATATCATACTCATTTCATGCTCCATGATCGTCATGTTCATCCTTTTTGACACACCATTTTCTTGTGGTGTTCCTAGAACTGTCTTCTCTCTACAAATCCCATGGTATGAAAAGTAATCATCAAACTCATTTCTGCAATATTCACCTCCATTTTCTGATCTGAGACACTTCAACTTTTTTCGTGTCTCATTCTCAACCAAAGCTTTCCATTTCTTAAAAGTATCAAAACCATCATATTTTTTTCGAATGCAATAAACCTAAGTTTTTCTAGTTGCATCATCAATAAAAGTAACATAATAATGAGAGCCACCAAGAGATGACACCTGAGTTGGTCCCCATACATATGTATGCACAAGATCTAACCTTTCACTCTTCTTTTCTTTTCTGACTCTAGGAAATCTGACTCTCTTATGTTTTCCATAAACACAATGCTCACATAAATACAAATCAATTTGTTTAAGATCTAGCAAAAAAGTATTTTGTGAAGTATATACATCCCATTCTCACTCATGTGTCCAATCCTATGATTCCAAAGTGTTGTATCCACTCCTATAGAAGATAAAGAGATAGAAGAGTCAGTATTAACAGTACATAAATACAATGTACCTACCTTCTCTCATGTTTCTATCACCATTGATCCTTTGGTGACCTTCCACACCTTATCTATAAATATGGATATACAACCTTCACTTGCCAATTTCCCAGTTGAAATTATATTTTTCCTTAGATCTGTAACATGTCTTACATCTTTCAACAACCATTGGTTTCCATTCCTTTGCTTTATTTTTACCTTTCCCATTACAACAATTTTGCATGGTGCATCATCACCCAAATGAACCTATCCAAAATCACCTTGAACATAATCTAGAAAATGTTTCCTATGGGGTGTAGCATGAAATGTAGCCCCTAAATCTACCACCCAAGACTCAAAAATATTATCTATAGAAAGAATCAAATCATCTTGTAACACATCACCTGTTACATTTGCTTCCTGATTTTTCTCCTGTTTTCCATCTCTTTGTTTCTTTGGAGCTCTGCAGTCTTTCTTCAGATGTCCTGTCTTCCCACAATTCCAGCACTCTATCATTCCCAGTCTAGATTTTGATCTACCCTCCTAAAAATTTTGCGGTTCCTTGAGCCCTTTCCTCTATCCTTTTGTCTTCCCTTGTTCTCCATGTTTAACGCATTATCTAATGTCTCATATATGTTTTTCCATCCCATTTCCTCGCTAAGGATAACACGAACAACATAATCAAATTTTAAATTGTTTGAACCAGAGATAGAGTTACTTACAGCCATGACCAAGCAGTTCCATATTTATGGCAATGAGCACAAGATTAGAATATCAAAGTCCACTTTTACAGAACTTAGTTGATTAGTAACTGTATTAAATTCATTTAAATGATCTGCAAAAAACCCACCTTCTGACATCTTCATATTAAATAATCTCTTCATTAGAAATATCTTATTGGATGCCAAGGGTTTTTCATACAATTTATCCAATGCATCCATCAGCTCCTTTGTTATCTTTTATTTCGAAATATTGAAAGCCATCAACGTTTCAAGACTCAACTGTATCGTTCCTAGTGCCTTTCTGTCAAGAACCTCCCATTCTCCATCCATCATGGTCATCGAATTCTTTTCTATTCCACCCAGTGGTAGAAATAAATCCTTCTGATATAAATAATATTCCATCTACATCTTCCATAACTAATAGTTTTGGCCATTAAATTTCTCGACCCTAAAATTTCCACCTTCCTCCATTTCTCCCACTCGAACCAGGAACCCTCTTTTCCTATGAGTTTCATTTCACTCTGACACCAAATGTTAGAAAAATAGGATCACGAAGAAATAAAATATAAAAAAATGTAGAAATAAAACACAGAAGATACACAATACAATAGAGACACATATATATGTGGTTCACCCAGTGTGGGCTACATCCACCAGAGAAATTGGCAGGTCCTTCCTTTGTTATTATCCAACAAATGAAGGGATGCAACCTACAACACACCCGTTGTAACTTCCTCTTCTTTCTCTCATAGTATCCTCTCTCAGAATACAATATTCGCAATGATACACAACCGCAATGCATTTCCCTCATAAAAGAGGGTTTCCTTCTACGGAAAAAAAAAAAACCCTAACATAACTTCTATCGTCAGATCTGTGACCTTATAATGAACGGTCCAGATTTACTATGAAATTACAATATGCATTTACAGTGTAATTTTTCCTTCAAGGGCTTCACCCTCGAACCATTGTCGGGGCCCGCATGGACGAGTGTACAGTATTTTGGGTTGTGCAGTCTTCATGGGGTATAAACATGGCTGAAAACAAAGACCTATGAAACAGAAAGATAATTAAGCTCCACAACCAACACTTTGGGATCATATCATATACATTTAATCCTATATATGCCCCCCTTGGGTCATAAAAAATACCCTTTACTATTAGGCTGACCCTATTACACATATATTTACACGTTACATGTACATTTATCCCCATATATACCCCCATTTAGCTTCATTTCATTCACATTTATCCCTATATATGCCCCCCTTGGGTCATAACATAGTAACCTCCTTCAAAAATCTTTGTCTTCAAAGCTTTGCAATCAAAGGCTTCACATGTGATGAAACCAAGTAATATGATTTTCTTATGTTCCTAATTTCTCCTTTCCATTGATKATTATCCATCCATCCAAAATCAATTATTTTCGCTCGTAATTGTTGGTGGCTAGTTGTTGCATAATTTTTTTCCCTTGATTCCATGTATTGTTTTTTAAGCTTCTCCAATTTGTAGTTAWTTTTGGTATCTGATAATATCTTGTTGAAGAGTGGTTTTGTGATGAATTTTTCCATGAATATTGGCAAGTATTCCATCTTCTTCTCTGATAATGTTGATATCGACCTTCTTGTCCTCCTTGAAATCTTTCCTCGTAATAAGAGTGTTGGTATGGTTTCACATTTGATGGTTTTTCTTTACTCTACACACTCATTACATATATCTTATTTTCAGAGACAATGGCATCCTCAATCATATTTTATGTGTCCTTGATTACTCTATCCTTCGATATAATACCATCATATTTGGCATGTACATCCTCTAGATGGAGTTCAATTTTTTCAAGTATCTTTTTTTGACCTTCTTGAATATTGTCTTCTTTATCTTTTTTAATCTTCCATACGACCCCATCTATCAAATTTTGACATCCTTCTTCAATTTTGGCTTGCACTTTTTATTTTACCTCATCAATATTAAGGATTCCTCAACCTTCTTGCAAATTTCCGCTTCCAGTCTTTTGGTGGATTCTTCATCCAAGATCATTATTTCTTCTTGATTTTAATAATTCTTCTTCTCTTCTTTAAATATTTTATCCTCATCAAATAGTTTCTTATTACAGTTTCATAATCTACATATCTATTCATATTTATTTTTTAAATCTTCCCTTGAATCATCCTTTTCCAACTTTTCTTTGCTACTATTTTTTTTCTTTAATTTCTTAACCTCCTTAATGAGTGATTCATTAAGGGATTGCAACTTTGTGAACTCGTGGTTTTTCTTTGTAATATATTTTATTAGCTCGTAATTATCCTTTTGCAATTTGGAAACATTTTTTTTTATTCCTTTAACTACTCTTGAATTTTACACATATCCTCCATTATTTTATCCTTGAACCATTTATTTGAGAAGAATTCTTCAATTTCTTCCCATGTGGAGTGGAATATAGTATCTTCATCAAGGCTATTCCACCACTTATAAGCTCCCCCAAAAAAACAAGAGATTCCCCAAAAGGACTAAAACCTTTATTCTTTTCCATCCTCAACCATTCTTCATGATTGCTTTCATCTTTATCTCCATCTCCACTAAAGATGGGTATTTCCATTGATTCTCAATTGAGGTCTACATCAAACATTCAAATTACAACCTTAATATATTAGGAATGATGATCTCATATAGTTATATTCCTTGTTACAATATAATATTATATGTTTTCTCTTTCCAATTTCTTTTGAATCATCTCAATCGGACATTCCAATCAAAAGTTATGATAGTTTCAAGTGAACATACCTTTGAACCTTGATTTGGAGTTTGTCCTCTTGGATGACCTTCCTTCTAATTTAATTCAAAAAAAATGGCCCCTGTGAGTCTGAAATTTTGACCTTGAGTACTTTAAAATTTCTTCTCTACAATTCCATAGGTCTGACAAAAATTGGTTGTGCCAAATGAAATTTATGGTAGCTTTCTCAAACCTTGTTGAATTTTGTCCTATTCTAGAGAGAGAACTTGTACATAACACCACACACCCAATATTTGATATCTGATTTTGAAACTAGCATACAAAATACTAAGGATTGTCCTCTTTCCAATGCAACTAGTCTCATAGAATTTGGATCATTTATGAAGAAGAAATGATTGTTTCACTCGGAACACTATATTCCACAAGGTGTATCTCCAAAATTAAAAAGACCCAGAAGATGAAATTCATACCATAGGTACGCTGATATGTCTTCTAAATAGACCCCAAGTTTCTCCTTTTTAAATGGCCCTCAAAAACATTTATAGTGAAAATTCCAATATGAATTTATCGAGAAATAAAAACCCTAGGATCAATGCTCAGATACCAAATGTTATGTTCCAAAAGATTAAATCATCGGAATAGAATAGAAGTACACACCATGTACAAAATGTGAGTGTGGAGAACAACTCCAAGATATATACATTACACAATAACTCCTTAAATAATAGGAGAACCTCTTCCAAATATCCAAATACATTCATACATCACAATTCCCCATGTCATAATAATGAATAAATGATATCTATATATACCTATACACACACTACACATGAAGCCTATTTACTATTAGGCCAATCATATTATACATATATTTACATATTACATGTACATTTAGCCCCATATATGCCCCCCTTTGGGGTCATATCATATACATTTATCCCTATATACACCCCCCTTGGGTCATAACAAATCCCCTTTACTATTAGGCCGACCATGTTACACATATATTTACACGGTACATTATATTTATCCCAATGTATGTCCCTGTTTGGGATCATATCATACACATTTATCCCTATATATTCCCCCCTTGGGTCATAACATTTTATTTCACCATAGTCAACACTTATGAACCCTATGCTGACAGGGTCCCCTTCTGGGGGGGAGATCTAAATTTCACCCTCTCCCTAAGAGAGGTGTGGGGGGAAACCCCCAAGGAGGATTGACAGAGAGGGTTATTTCTTTATTTTCTAGGGAACCTTCATATGGTGGATGTGTAACTAGCTAAATTAACCCCTACCTAACAAAATTTTAGAACAGGGAATGAAGTTATTTCCAAAAGGTTAGACAATTTCTTGGTATCGATGGCATTCCTAGAAACGGGCTTCCATTTCAAATCAAAGGTTGGTGAAGGAGGTATTTATAATCATCGATCAATCATCCTCCAATGGAAAAATAGAATGGAAATGCCTCATGCACATTTGAAAATAGTTTAGGTCTGGTTGGAGGAATAAGAGTTTAAAAATTTGGTATCCTCTACATGGACAATTCATTCCCCTTCGAAGCATGATCCCCTTATGGCACAATTCACGGAAAACTTGGTGGATAAAAATATCCACTAAACAATGGCTACCTATCTAGAAGGCTCAGAGACTTAGAGATATTAGAGAAGTTGAGGATAGACTATTTTCTCTCCTCAAAAGGATAGACGAAGGCCTTTTCAGCTCGATCCAGTTGAAGGAGATAAAAGAATTGGAGGTCCTTAGACATTCTTGGTTGGAAAAAGAGGAGCCTGAGTGGAAACTTAAAAGTAGGGCATTGTTGATTAAGGTTGGTTGTCATTGATGTCAACCCTTGAAGAAAGCCCCGCAACACAAAGGTTTGGGTAATGGACCCAAGATTGTTTGATGTAAAGATGACTCATTATTGTCTCATCATGGTTGATAAAAAGTAAATATGGATGAACTCGAAAGTGGTCCCATTATGGTGAAAACCCTCATGGGAAGATGCTTTGCGGAGTAAGAGAACCCGTGCTTAATTCTGGAATAAAGAGTTGAAGGACAATGAATTTGTTAGGGAAACTATCCTAGATAGATAGTGCTTGTCATGTCATTTTCGGTGGTATGTGGAACGTCGCATAACTCCTCACGGTTAGAGATTTATGACCATATGAAGTTGGAGAACCCCTCATAAGTCATGGGAAGACACTTTGTGGAGTAAGAGAACCCATGCTTAATTCTGGAATAATGAGTTGAAGGACAATGAATTTGTCAGGGAAACTATCCTAGATAGATAGTGCTTGTCGTGTCATTTTCGGTGGTATGTGGAACGTCGCATAACTCCTCACGGTTAGATATTTATGACCATACAAAGTTGGAGAACCCCTCATAAGTCTTATAGAAGCCCCCAAGGGTCAAATTGCTTTGCAAAAGAAATTATTTTAAATAAAGAAGCCCTAAAATAAGGAAAGTGTAAGGCTACATGAAGATATAAATAAGAGGCAAAGATCACTCATTAAATACACACTTGTACATTTTGTATATATATTTTCTTGTGTAAATCTTCTTGTAAATAMTTTTGGATACATCTGAAGTAGCGAATGTCTGAGGTAGCACGAAGGGTTGACAGAAAAATTCTCGTATTTACAGAAAACCCCATTTTTTTATGCATACGCGGGTTGTYTGTGTATAGGGTGTGTATACATTGAAGGTATACGCGGGCTGGCTGTGTATAGGGTGAGTATGTACGTGGGTTGGTTATGTATAGGGTGAGTATGTATGCGGGATGACTGTGTATAGGGTGAGTATATGTTGATAAATCCATGAAACTTGAGAAGATGAAGGTGCAGAGGTTCTAGATTCTGAGATCAAGCTCCCGGGAAGGTCTAGAGTGCTCAGATACATCAGATCTATTCATTGGTTCAAAAGGTATGTCTTATTTCTATGAATAGTTGGATTTTGATGTATGCATGAGGAATGGAAATGGAGATTTGAGGATTCTCCCTAGAGAAACTAGTGGCTACATGGGATCTTTTGTATAAGTCAGATCTACAGAAATACAGTGTTGGTATATTTATCATTGATACTTCTTGTTGAAGCACATCTTGTATTTCTTGGCATATGGCTAAGAGTTTTTATGGTACATGGTTGAGATCTCGTATTTATTGTTGTATTGAGAAATTGAATATCAGAAAGGGGTTGATGAATAAGATCATGTGAGGGATATTATACTTGTTCATGATTACACATACCTATATGGCACGTGACTAGAGACACAAATACTTTCCTTGATTAGAGGTTATGTATGAGGATGCATGCATAGGGTACAGTTACAGTCTGGATACAGTGATAGGTTACAGATCTATGTGAAAGAAGCTACAGAGAGTCAAAAGTTTTCAAGTGAAAGGAAACCCTAGTTTCAGAAGGCATACATGGGCTGCATAACAGATAGGGCATGTACATACGCAGGATACATCACTACAGGTCGTGTATCTCTTGTAGTTTTGTAGATTCATGTTCATTTCATGTACGATTTGATTATAGGGTAGTTGTACAGATTGGATATAGGGCAGTAATACAGGTTGATACAGTTGTACAGTAGTATATCTCACAGTGGCAGGTTGACAGTGGTTCCATCATTCTACTTCTACTTCAGGGAGGTTAGACGGGGCAAGGATAGGTGGTTATATCCACCTTCCGGTTGTAGTCGGAGAACATAGGGGGTTGTAGCCAGAGAATTTTGGATTTGGAGCTTCCCTCAGGTTGTAGCTTGAGAAACCAGGGGGTTGGAACCTCCTTCTAGTTGCAGATGGAAAACAAAGGAAGTTGCTCTTTCCAATGAATGTAATTCTTCAAGACATATAAGAAAAAGCATTCTGTGGTTTTCTCCCGATTTGGGTTTCCACGTAAAACACTGGTGTACTACGTATGTGTGTTGGTTATTTCTTATTGCTCATTATTGGATAATAATTCTACATTGATATAAAATTTGACGAAAAAGGATTATAATTATTCTATTACTGATTCACCCCCCCTCTCAGTAATCCAACAATTGGTATCAGAGCAGGTTCCTTCAAAAATCAGTTTAACCACTGAAAGGTAGATCATGGAGAGTACCAACTTGTATAAAAATGGAATACCACAATTTGATGGACAGAAGTATGTGTTTTGGAGCATAAGGATGAAGACATAT
>SNQJ01S0110946.1:5322-18236 GCA_010110895.2 Picea sitchensis | reverse complement strand
CTGTGGAAGCCCCTATATGCTTAAATAATAAGAGTTAAGGGAGCTCTAACTGGGTAGTTCATAAGGCATAATACTTGCTAAGGTTTTGCAAATGGGGTAGCAAGCTAAGTGGGCTTGATTGTGGGGAAAAATCCACAGTTAAGCGCGCTTGAGACAAAGGCGTCTTGGGATGGGTGACCACCTGGGAAGTCCTGGTTACTGGGTGCAAGACCGGGAAGTGATGATTGATGCTATGCGATTCATTTCGTTGGATTCAATCCCATTTCTTCACCCCTGTGAGCATCACCCGATGGAATGAGTGCTAAGTGGACTATTCAAATCATGAGAATTATTGGTTAGTTGCGACTAATACTCATGAATATGGGTCATATATTAATGACTTACACTACGCAGTCAATCCCAAAAAATAATATATTTATATAATTGATTTTAAATACAAGTCCATTGATAATCTATTATGATGATTAATAAAATAAAAAAGTAATTACTAATGGTTTAAAAAGGTAATATTCATTCACCCCCCCTCTCAGTATTCCAACAATAACGACTTTCCAAGCAAGGAATGGTCAAAGGCTTGCCATACATTCACTTTTTTGAGGGTTTTGTGAAGGATGCATTCTTAGCAAGCATCCTGAAGAGAAGTTTGAAAATGGGAAGGCAAGGAGAGCCTCCTCTTCCTTGGAGCTTTTTCACAATGACCTCATGGGGCCATTTCCAGATCCGTCCATCAACAAAGCAAGGTATGTCCTTACATTTATTGATGATTACTCACACTATACTTGGGTTTATTTTCTCAAGTAGAAGTATGAAGTTTTTGAGCATTTAAAGACTTCAAAGCTCTAGTAGAGACACAAATGGGGAAGAAGATCAAGATCCTCTATACAGACAATGGGGGGTAGTATATCAACAAATATGTTCAGAATTATTGTTGTGAGGCTGGTATCCAATTGTCGCATACAACTCCATACACTCCACAACAAAAAGGAGTTGCTGAAAGGAAGAACATATCTCTCAAGGATATGACCAATTGCATGTTGCATGCAAGATCTCTTCCTTCCAAGCTTTGGGTTGAGGCACGTAAATATGTTGCTTACATACAAAAAATATCTCCTCATAGATCTGTTGAGGACATGACACCTTTTGAGGCTTGGATAGGTGAAAAACCAGATCTCACACACTTACAAATCTTTGGATCTCACACATGGGCCCATATTCCTTCTGAAAAGAGGAAAAAATTAGATCGACTGAGTACACCTTGCATGTTTGTGGGATATCCAGATGATGTGAAGGGGTATAGGTTGATTGATCCCTCTATAGATCGACTCATCATTGAGTGTAGTGTTCAGTTTGAGGAGTCTTTTTCATGTACCACCAGTGCAACATGCAGAGACTCTTGTGCTTCCATTAGTTCCAGACATCCAAGATGATGATTCCATACACTCAGATGCTACATATTCAGACTTAGATTCAAAGGATTCTATACATGGATTTGAGAAGGTAGTACAACCAGATGGGTAGCCAGTGTTTAAGCTTCAGCAGATGCCCAAGTGGGCACAATCCACACTTCATGAAATAGGCGTCCTTGTAGGGGATCCATTGGATTCGAGGAGGAGTCGATCTCAGCAAGAGGAGCCTTCTCATGTAATTTTAGATTCTGAACCAACAATGCCAATGAATTTCTATATGGTTCAATATTTCGATCCACATGCCTATAGTGAGGCTGTGGGAAATTCACTATGGGAAGAAACCATGTAGGAGGAGTATGAATCACTCCTAGAGAATTAGACTTGGGATTTGGTTCCACTTCCACCAGGGAGGAAACTTTTCAGATGAAAATGGGTTTATAGGACAAATAGAGCAACAAATGGTCAAGTGAGTAGGTACAAGGAAATATTAGTTGCAAAAGGATTTCAACATATTCATGGGGTAGATTGTGATTAGATATTTTCTCCTGTAGAAAATATGGACTCCATTCAATTGGTTCTAGCCATTGCAACAACCAAATGATGGGAATTTCACCAGAGGGATGTGAAGAATGCTTTTCTTCACAATGATATTTTAGAGAAGATCTACATGGAGCAACCACCGGGGTTCATTCATAACTCATCTTTAGTATGCAAATTGAAGAAGTCACTCTATGGCCTCAAGTAGGCACCTAGAGCATGGTATGAAAAGATGTATTCTTATCTTCTTTCACATGATTTTATTATATGTAAATCTGATTCTAATGTTTACATGCCGAGGACTACTGACTCTTTGATGATTTTAGTACTCTATGTTGATGATATTTTGATCACTGGTAGCTCTGCTTGAGCCATTGTCATGGTCAAAGCTATTTTTCATGGCATGTTCTCTTTGATGGACATGGGTCTACTTCACTTCTTTCTCGGTCTTGAGATTAGTCAGGATGCTTCTGGCATCAAAATTTCTTAGGCTAAGTATGCCAGGAATCTTCTAGATATATTCACAATGACAGAATGTAAGTATGCACCTACACCCTTTTTATCTGGGATCAAACTTGAGGATGGTGAGGATACACCATTAGTGGAAATAACTTTGTATCGACAGTTGGTGGGAAGTCTTATGTATCTCACCCACACCTGTCTGGATATCTCATATGTAGTAGGAGCAGTTTCTAGATACATGCAGGATCCCCATGATCTAGACTGGAAGGCTGCCAAGCACATCCTCAGATATGTTTAGGGCACCATGAGTTATGGGATTCACTATGCAGTTGGTTCTGAATTGGATCTCATAGGCTTCATAGATTCAGATTGGGTTGGAGATGGCATAGATCGCAAAGGTCAAGTAAAAAAGAGTAGTCAAATGTGTCATTCAGGCACTTTGGATTCAACACTTCCTTACCATGATTGGTATCCAGTTTCACTGTCCGACTGTCATATGGTGTGAAAGTCAAAGTACACTGAGACTTTGTAGAGATCTAGTACATCAAGAACAAACCAAACACATTGAGGTCCACATGCATTTCATCAGAGATAGAGTATATGATATGATCATTGATTTGCAGTTTTGTCCTTCCTCTGAATAGATTGCCGACATATTCACCAATACCTTCACTGGGATGAAGTTTCATACTTTGTGGGATCGCCTTGGAGTGAAGAAAACAGTTTCCTAGTAGCTGTGATTGGTTGTAGACCGCCTTGCATGGATTCTGAGGCTGTCTAGTGGCTTGCAACTTACTTTTATTCTTTTGATGCATTGCCTTTTGAGGAGGGGGGTTTGTTCCCACGTGGTTTTCCCTCTTTCCTCATTTTCATTCAGTGTTCATTAGTTTCATTGTACATGAGTACCTAATATGGCCTAATTGTTGGGACTCATTTGTTATTACTCCATAGTGATGCTCAGGGGGGTGTTGGAGATATTTTTATTTTCGAATCACTAGTTCAGTGGGAGTGTACAAGAGCTAGTTCTATTTTAGACTTTATATTATAGATCATCACTATCATGCATGCTTTCCTATGAAAATCTCACTATTGGTTCACTTTTCTTAATTATGGAATGTTCTTTCCTATATGAGTGTATATCACTCATTCATTGTATGATCATTGATTAGCTCACTGGTGTAGTGTGAATAGATTATTTCTCATTCGTCCATATTGAATCTCTCTTCATTTTCTTGAGAATCTTTTTTTGTATTTTCTTTATCTAGGTCTCCTGTGCATGTTTCCATGAAACATTGAGATCGGAAAGATGATACAAGTTTTCATGGAAAATGGCACAAGGTATATGGTCACTCTTTCTCAAACCTCAACAACTCACAAAGTCGCCCTAGAGTCCCTATTATACCACAAGATTATTTCCATTACAAGTTATCATGAATCATGGGAAACCTACATTAGAGACAAGGAAAAAGGGAATACCACAAATTAAAATTTGAATTTGCATCTATCATGATTTCTTTTGTTTATTATATCATTTAAAAGAAAAATTAGGATAGTGAAGAGTTTTTGTAATTGCTTCTTGAGGAATACAAGAAGTCACAAGGAGTAGTTACCTAGGGGAGGTTATATAAACCATAAGAGACCCATTTTGAATGGGCTCTTTAACCCTGTAATTTTTGGGAGAACTAATTTTTCTGAAGATAATATTGAGAATCCCTCATGGCCATTTTGATAGAGAGGAGTACATTGCTTCCTGCTAGTCTTTTTGTTATGAACTTTCTCTAGTGAATGCTTGTTGTTCTACAACATTGTAAGAATTTTCTTTATAAATAGACTGTTCTTTTTGTGAATGGAAATATTCTGTAGTATTTGTTTTCTTTTATAAATTGTTCTGAGATGATGAGTAGATTTATATGTATGGATTAATAGTTAAGACTTATCTAATTATGCCTTTCATATGTATATATTATTAGTCTTTTCTCTTTTTTTACAACTATCTGAATGAAGTATTTATGCATGGATTAATATCGCCCGGGTTTGTTCATTTGTTAAATTTAGCTCTCCTAGCTAGGATATGATAGAACAGGTTTCCTTTTGAACAATTAGATTAGTTTGGATTTGCATCCCCTCACAACCAATCATTCAATCACCCTCAGGCCAGTAATGGAAACCAAGCCAAAATCTGGATGGGTCTCCTAATATAAATGGTGTGAGTCAAATTGGAACCTCATACCTGGGAGCATCCTTATTTTTTGAAGGAAATTTCACCCACCTCAATAGGTGTCACATGCAAAATTTTTCATTATGGGGTAGTGCTATGAGATCCAAATAATCGAATGGTTTATCTATGAACGATTGGTATAGATTGCCTCGAAAATCTTCTAAAAATTGGAAATAAATATGGAAAGCTAAGGTATCCTCCTTCCCTCTAGTTGGTCCTTGGATAGTCTGGAAAGTTGGTAATGGATAAAAAATTAGAATTGGGGAAGATCCATGGATGGGATGGGTGATTCCTTCCATCTCTCCAAAAATCTTGTCTGGTCCCTCCATAACACATGTGTTTATTCGTTGGTAGATGAAAAAGCCCAATATTCATGGGAATTGGGCATAGGTGGTTAGAAATATGAGGGAGATTTAAGCGTGGAGGGGCCTAAGGCTGTGAAATGACATAATTATGTTGGTAATTTATGTTCATGCTTCATTAGATTATGTGATGAAGAAGAATATCCTTATGGTGGTCTAAAAATCTGTGGACAGATGAGTATAAAACTAAATTGGGATATAATTCTTAGATGGAAACTCAATTTGAAGGAGAAGTAAGATGGCGGTGGGATAAATTTTGGAAAATTCATGGTCCTCTCAAATCCAAAATAGTCCTATGGCTAACCCTAAATAACAAGATTTTAACATGGGATAATGGATATAAATGAGAGTGGTGTGGCCCTAATAGGAATTATCTTTGTAAATATGATGTTGAATCAATCTCTCATATTTTTATTTCCTATCCCTATGTAGTTTAGGTTTGGGATTGTGTGGCACAATCCTTATCTCCAAAAGAGACATGGAACTAGACTAGTCTCGAAGATTGTTTGTAGGAATGGCTCCAAGATGTTGCAGTTAAGGAGTTTGGTTCTTTTCCTGGCATAATGATTTGTTTTTTATGGTGGGATTGTAACTCTACCTTCTCCAGGAAAAAGATATCCCGGTGGAAGTAATTGCTAGTCTGATTAAGAAGTTGACCAGAGAGTATAAAATGGAACATAAGAAAAATAAACATACATCTATGGTCATGCCTAAAATTTATTATGATATTCCTTGGGGTTTCTTCGATGGTGCTATCCAAGGATATCTACCTAGATGTGGTGTAGGGGTGTTTCTTTTCTTAAATCAAAATCATAATTTTCACATCAAATATGTTATGGGAAGAGGTACTAACACAAAAGAAGAATTCACAATGCTTTGGTTTCTCTTTTTTTTGCACTGAAAAAAGAAGTTAACAAAATATAGGTTATGAGGGATTAAAAAATTGTCATTGATTGGAATTGAAAAAGAATTGAGGTGGAAAATGTTTGTCTCAGTTCCTTGCTTCAAGACATTCTCTTTTTACTGCAATCCTTTCAGTGTTTTCATTTAATGCATATTTATAGAGAATTAAACCAAAAAGCATATGATTTGTAAAAAGAGGCGCTTCTCCTGCCTATTGGTTCCTTTGGCCTCTATGAATTTAGAGATGGGCATGAAGTGGATGCTATGGATTTCCTCTATTTGCTTATGTTTTCTTTCTAGTTTTGTATCTGATTTTTGATGTATGAGTCAGTATGTTCATGATCAGTTCTCTGATGGTTTTGAAGCCCACTATGGGGCTCGAATTGGTAATGTTTATTGGCAATGCTCTCAGTGTGTTAGTTTTTTTTTTGTAACAGTCCATTTCAATTTGGTTTTGAGACAGTCAGTCCTAGCAACCATGCTTAGTCCCTATGGGATAGCAATATGTATAATATTTTTGAGGTTATAAATATTTTTTCTTAAGGAAAAAAATAAGATTTTGATGAATCGTCATTGGGTGGCTGAAGAAAACTAGAGAGACCTGTTCGTATATTATGGAATCCCTTTGGCCCATTCCTAACCATGTTTTTGAAGAGAATCATGGTTGTTTTTCCTCTTGCTATAAGTTGTTTCATTTCAATGTATGTTTATTTGTAATGGTCGTTCAAGTGCACCTAGTAAACATTGGAGAGATGTAAATGGTTGTTATAAAATAAACATGCAAGTATGAAATATGCAAAAAAATGAAAATTCAACTTGAAACTTAGCAAATTAAATAAAAAGGATGTTTGGATTATTTTGTTTCACCATCTTTCATATAAATTTCACATTGGAAATGTTTTTGACAACATTGTGAAACAATTGTTTCAAAACTATCGAGTAATTGTCATTTGCTTCCAAAAGTGCATTAATTGTAGTATCTAGAGTAAGCTTTTGTTCAACACAAACTAATGGTATCTTTTCAATTATAGAGGTTGTGGTTAACATCTCCTCTTTCATTTTTTATTTTATTTTATGATCTCCAATCCTATTATGTGAACATTGTTACTAGGAGAAAAATGAGGCACACACTATGATATGAGATTTTCACTAATGCTCATAGTTATTGTAATTTGGCCACACATTTCAACAAGATCAACGTGCACAACTTGTGATTTTGGTGGTGAGGTCGAGGCTCTTTTGGAAGCAGGATCATATAACACTAGGACATCTCCTTCAAAAACATTGGTCGACTTCCCCATGCATATGTGAAATATGGAAGATGATACTGGGTTTCCTTTGGATTTCCTGTGGATACAATCCATTTTTGAAGTTTTTTTTTATATACAATTTTATTTTATAAGATAATTTATAAATCAATTTAATGTTTTTTTTCCTCGGGAAAAAAAAACTTTTATTTTTTCTCCAAAAGGAGAATATACATGTTACAGTCCAATAATTTTTCCTTATTCAGGCTCGCTTCATTATCTATACAAAAAACACACAAACTGTTCACTTAGAGAACCTCTAGATTTCTTTCCTTACTGAAAAAATTATAGGTCTTTTCTACCATACATATCTGTATAAACATTGTTAAAATCAATTCCTTAACCAATCACTATATTGTGGAATCCTCAAAGATGGAATTCCATTACTTTGATTTCTTCACCTTAAAAAAATTCGTAGATCCCGAAGGCCCTAATAGACAATGCAAGAGTTTCTTTAGATAGTTCATCTGCTTTGGTGTTAAGATCACAAAGGATGTGGTGAAATGTTAGCCACTCAAAGGATTTAAAATAAAGATTAATATCTCTCATGATTGTGCCTAATCTTATGTCTTGAGATGATTTTTCTACCCGACCCAATCAATAACCAACTTGGAATCACCCATAACTTGAAGCTTCCAGATAACTTTTTTCTTTGTTGTCTCTAACAACATCCACAAAGCTATGAATTCTTCCTTGTTGTTGGAACCTGAACTTGGTTCATATTTGATAAAAATGTAATGGTTGTGATTAATGAACAACACGACCCCTACTCCACACATAGGAGGGTGCCCCTAGCTTGCCCCATCAAAATACCCCCATAGAAATTCATAATATATTGATGGAAAAACAAGGGTGCGAGGATTTATTTCCTTTGGATCTTCTCTGAATTCAACAAACTGATTTAGGGTTAGAGTCGTAGTAACTTCTAGTGGCACAAATTTTTCCTTGAAAATGGAATTGTTTCGGGACCACCAAATATTGGAAATAAAAATAGTTGGAAGTCCTACATAAATTTTAATTGATCTATCTTGTAACCAATACTTGAAACACTCTTCCAAATTGTCTTTGCTCCAGTCCGATTTAACTTTCATATTTTCCTTCACCATCTTCATAACCTGGGTTGCATACAAGAAATAAATGAATAAGTGGGAAATCGTTTCAGAGTTTGCTTTGCATAGAGAACAATGATTGGGCCCACACCAACCCGTTTTGATGCCATTGTACCAAGTAAGTAATTTTGGTATTAATATCAATCCATAGGGAGATTTTACATCTAGGTTAGGGCTTTTAATTTCCATAGCGGTCCCCACCACCATTTTTTGGATCCTACGAATATTTCTTCCTGCCAATATTTATAACCTAGCTTTGTTGTAAATGATCCATCCTTCAGGTTTTTTAACCAAGATAATGAATATGGGATTTCATCATATAAAATAATGAAGTTTTCACATAGCAATCCAATGATTTTTTCTCGTTCCTCAACTAAATATTCAGATAGCCCAAGGGAGGTGACATCTTTTCATCCTATGGAGCCTCTAGGCTAGGAAGAGCCTACTCAGACATCATTCATCATGAATATATTCTAGTCTCTAAGGATATGGATCAGGGGAGCAAAACATATTTAATCATTTCCAACACCCAACTAGGGATCCTCCCCGAGGGTAATGCTATGCCCATTCCCTACTTTCCAGACATACCATCTACCCACCAAAGGGAAGGCCTCCACCAGGGCCTTTCAAATGATTGATCCTTTTGAATATTTTAAGGGAACACAAAACCACTCAATGATAGACATATTGGCATAATACTTGGAGTTCATAACCCATACCCACAAGAAATTTCCTTGCATTAAACTCTACATATTTCTTTTGAATAGGGCTCAAGCAAAGGGGCATATATATTTTAAACCCCATCCCTCTAAATCTTTGGGGTTTGCAATATATGACCATTTAGCTAAGTGGATTCTTCCCAGAATTTTCTTACGTACCCATAGATGTTGGAAACTCATTTTAAGGATCTTTGTTAAAACCCCCTTGTGGATAGCTACAATGGAATTCCAGTAAACTTGAATACTTTCTAGTACTGCCTTAAGGGGGACCAACCTTCCTCCTTTGTAAAGAATCCTATTCACCTAGTCTAAAATCTCGACTTCCACTTTTTTTATAAGCCACCCGAGTCCTTTCATCTGTAGTAGTCTGGTTTGAAAAACAACCCTAAACACTTGAACCCCTCATATAGGTTTTTTCTTTGGGAAGTAAATATATTAAGGATATAAGTAGTTTCAAAAACCAAACAATTATTGAGGATAAGGAACGACTTATCCAAATTGATTGAAATACCGATGGATTTGCAATACAAGTCAAGGATTATTTTTAAGGCCAAAATGTCTCTAGAAGATCCAAACACACTGTAGAAAATGTCATTGACGAACAATAAGTGGGATACCATCTCAAAATATGGCACCCTAACTCCTCTCAACACCCCATTTTCTTTGGATTCCTTCATCATTCTAGTTAGTGCTTCCACAATAATAAATAAAATAAATGGAGAGAGGGGGCATCACTATAAGAGAACTCTCGAGGCCTTAAATAATTGAGAAGGGTATCCATTAATTAGTACTACAAATGAAGAGCTTTGGAGGAAACCCATAATCCAATTTATTGTATTTAAGTTTATCCCTATTTGAAGGAGAACCAAACGTAGGAAGGTCCAATTCACTCTATCATATGCTTTATAGGAAGTCAAACTATATCTACTGCATCATGGATTTTCTTGTTCTACAGGAAGTCAAACTATCCCTCTCCTATAACTTCACTCAGCATGGGTTTTAAGAATATTGAATTAATCTTGGTTATTATCTTGTAAATAACATTGCAACAATATATAGGTTGAAAGTCCCCAAATGAGATTGCATCTTGATTTTTGGGAATGAGGCATAAGAAGGTGGAATTTAGGGACCCGTGGATATTTCCTACCCTTTGGTATTCCATAACCATTAGTAGCAAGTCCTCCTTAATCATGTCATAAAATATCTTGAAGAATTTGACTATAAATCCATCCAATCCCAGTCTCTTCCCATTCTGCATGGAAGAGAGGGAAGCCAATAATTCCACCTCCAACACTTCTTCTTCTAGAGCCCGATTAATCTCATCTGAGAATACCACTGAGGATTTTGACACTATTTCTAAGATTTCCTAAACTGGACACCCTTAAGGAGTTGTGAAAATATTGTCAAAGAATCTATCCCCCACTTCATCTTTCTCAGGGAAAGAGTTGATCGCTATCCCTTCTTTGTATTTGATTTCCCATATTGTATTGATATTTCTTCTGAAATTAGAAAATTGGTGAAAGAATTTTATGTTGTTATCCTTGAATTCTAACCATAATACCTGCTGGATTACTAAGAGGGGGGGTGAATCAGTAATAGCGTAATTATAATCCTTTTTCTTCAAATGTTATATCAATGTAGAATTATTATCCAATAATGAGAAATAATAAATAAACAATCACACACATACACAATACACTAGTGTTTTACGTGGAAACCCAAATTGAGATAAAACCACAGAATGCTTTTTCTTATATGTCTTGAAGAATTACATTCATTGGAAGCACCAACTTCCTTTGTTTTCTAGCTGCAATTGGAAGGAGGCTCCAAACCCCTGGTTTCTCAGGCTACAACCTGAGGGAAGCTCCAACTCCCCAATTATCTGGCTACAACCAGAAGGAGGCTATAACCCCCTATGTTCTCCGGATACAACTAGAAGGTGTCTATAACCACCTATCCTTGCCCTGTCCAACCTCCCTGAAGTAGAATTAGAATGATGGAACCACTGTCAACCTGTCACTGTGAGATATACTGCTGTACAACTATATCAACCTATACCACTGCCTTGTATCCAATCTGTACAACTGCCCTGTAATCAAACTGTACCTAAAATGAACATGTATCTACAAAAATACAAGAGATACACAACCTGTAGTGATGCAGCCTGCGTATGTACGCACCCTATCTGTTATGCAACCCACGTATGCCTTCTGAAACTAGGGTTTACTTTCACTTGAAAACTTTTTACCCTCTGTAAATTCTTTCACATAGATATGTAACCTGTCACTGTATCCAAATTGTAACTGTACCCTGTGCATGCATCCTCATACATAACCTCTACTCAAGGCATGTATGTCTCTCTCTAGTCATGTGCCATATAGGTATGTGTAATCATCAACAAGTATAATATCCCTCACATGATATTAGTCATCAACCCCTTTATGATATTCAATTTCTCAATACATCAATAAATACAAGATCTCAACCATGTACCATAAAAACTCTTAGCCATATGCCAAGAAATACAAGATGTGCCTCAACAAGAAGTATCAATGATAAATAGACCAACACTGTATTTCTATAGATCTGACTTATACAAAAGATCCCATGTAGCCACTAGTCTCTCTAGGGAGAATCCTCAAATATCCATTGACACACTATTACATATAGGCTAAAAAATAGACGAACTATTACGACGATTGTGATAAAATCATTTTTTTTGTTGATAAAAATTAAAAAAAATGAAATTTTATTGCTTTTTTTAAAAATTAGTCCCGATAACGTCGGATTTCTGACGTGTTCTAAGGTCATCGGAAGTATGATGCCCAATTCTGACACTTTAATATAGCTATTTGTAGGTCAACATAACGGTCATTGACTTCGAAATGGTCAACCTTAATTTAGGGTCATAGTCGTCGGAATTCTGACGATGACGAATCTATAAATTAGTTAATTCGAATCGAATTTCGACTAATTTGTTATAGTTGCGACATATTTTATGTGTTATAGCACTACTAATCTTCGTTTTTATGTGAAGGTTTGCTTGTTTATTAAGAGATCGAACTGATCTTTGATCTATAGAGCTTAGTTTTGTGATCATTGTTCAAGGTGTGCAAGAGGATTTTAGACTTTGAAGGTTAGTTAAATATTTTTTTTCTTTTGTCTCCTTTAATATTTTATAACCTTATAAGTTTATGTAGATTTTATGTCGTCTGTGAACATGCTAATTTTTCATGCTTATATGTGACTTGATCTCTTTCCCTAGTTCTATTATGTCGTTTGATTATGTTACTTGGTTATGGTGAAGCTTTGAAGCTTATGTGGTAAAATATATTGTATGGTTTGGTCTATTGCATTTGAAGAATCGAATAGATCTAGCACATCATCACTGAACTTTATAACATAATCGCTCAATATTTTGGTTGTGGTGAAGAATGTGGAGATATTATGGACAAGGTGATGAGATATGTTATTTCCCTTGTGCTAAATGCGGGAGCACAAAAGTCAGAAGAATTTTAATACAAATAGCTGTAAGACATTGCAGAACCCATGGGCACGTTGAAGGTGGACCGAATGAATATCGTCCCTTGGTAAACTATATATTCATTATTATATCTTTATATTGATTGTATTTATAAAAAATTATATTGTTTAAATATTTCTTATGCAGTACACTAATTTTGCATGACTGTTTGTAATTATAAAGTCAGGCTGGCCCCCTAAGCATCCGAACGCGCCAAGTACTAGCAGAAATGATGTTGTACTACAAGGTGTCGAGGAATTTGGAGTGCTGATTATTGAAGATCAAGTTAATGACCCTATGGAAGAAGATGACAATAATAACAATATAGTTGAAGACAATGGGACAAATGAATTGATCCAAGACTTGTT